>VZTA01001956.1:78350-97120 GCA_013398855.1 Mohoua ochrocephala
TGTAATCATCACAGAGAACTGCGCTTACATTGTCATTAAAATAGTCATAACTGCACTATCGCTTTCCTGCCTGGTAACAGCCAGTTCAGAACCCTTCATCACATACATCAAGCTAAGAATCATTTTCTTCATCTGTGTTGCTGTACCTTTCTCTACAGTGAATTTAATCTGGCATTTTATCATTCCATGTCGCGAGACCTTTTTTTCTCTGCAGAAAGTTTTCTCTTTTACTGCTCTGCACAACTTAATGCCATCAGCAAATGTTGCCACCTCCCTCTCTACTCTCTTTCCTAGACTGATTACATTGAATAACATGGGTCTTCACGCAGATCTCAGTGGAATTTGCCAGGTGAAAATCCTACACTGAGAAAACTGAACATTTGTTCCTACCTTCTGTTTCCTGTCTTTTCAACTGTTACTAATATACGTGAAGACCTTTCCTTTTATCCTACGGCAGTTTGGCTTCTCTTAAGTATTTTGGAGGGATTTTGAAGACCTTCTGAAGTCCACTTCAATTAGATCACCTTTGTCAAACACACAACAGTGTGTTTGAAGAGTTCCCCTTCAGGGAACTACAGCAGAATCATGAGATATGACTGTTTCCTGCAGAAGCTACACTAGCTCTTCCCAAACAAAATATATATTTACCTATGGCTTCACTGCCCTGTAGAGACATCAGACTCACCAGTCAGGAGTTTTCCACATCTTGTCCAAAGTCCTTTTAAAAACGGGTAAGACATTTGCCACCTTCTCTGATACAGAGGCATTTCTCAGTGATAGTTTGTATCACACAAGTAGTGGTTCAGCACTATCCAAACAAGAGTTTGCTCACTGTTACCTGTATTTCACTCATATCGCCTTTTTCAGAATGTCAAAGTAACCTCTGCTCTGATCTCCTAAGGAATGCCTGAAACCTACATGAGCAACAATTTCTTATTAGGAACTTTTAATTTTGTTTATTTCATTCTTTTAACTCTTACACGAAGAAGCCCTTCTCCTATGCCAAGAGGATCAGCTGAACAAACTTTTTATCCTGTACACAGCAGGTGCATTACAAACAAAACCATCAACCTTTTTGATGTTCATTGAAATCTTGACCACAGCTAAATTGGACTACTTGAATTCGGTTAAATTTTGGTTAAATTGGCAGTTAAAGTCAATTTTAGAAGCATATCTAAGGTAATGTCTTCCACTCATAAAGCAAAACACCCATGGAAGAACATTGATTTACATAATACATAAGTTAGGAACTGGATTAAATTAAACTAGTTTGACTGAGGGCATAAAAACTGCATGAAGATACTTTAAATTACAGCATTATTCACATAAATTCAAATAGCAGTTGTACTAGCCCAGTCTATTTATATAGTATTATTATTTGAAGGAATTTCCTGTAGAGATTTTAATGAATAATTGCATAAAGTATTATAGAAAATCATATCTTAGTTATTAACAAGCATATAAAGTCTGTTCTTATAAACGGTATAGGAACTAGAATTAATTGCGCTGTGACATTGCTTTCATCTTTATTCAAATCAATTGGCTTTTTGTATAGCACAAATATTCAATATTCAGTATTTTTTATGATCCATGGATGCTAATGAAGATAAGTCATCACAGGGGACTACACAAGCCAGACTAATCACACTTTGGTGCCTAACTTGGGGGTTTAGCATGTGACAGGTACCTTCCTAACTGACCATGCCTTCAAATTTCAAGACCCAATAAAGAAAAAGTAAACTGACTTTTTGCAGGGCAGAGATGCTAAACTACCTTCCTTTAAAATAGTAAATTGGTCCTGACAGTGTCTCAGTTAATTGGGAGTTTTGTGAAATGGACCAAAAGAAAGCTTAGAACCAAACATATTTATTTGGCTAGAATCAAAAGAGAAACATTTTTTATCTCTTCTGCTAATTTGTATAGAATTTATTTCATTCCTCAAACACACAAGCAATTCATTACTTGGGGAAAAAAGAAAAAAGAAAATTTAACACCCCTTTCAAGTTGCCATTTGTTGTCAGTTTCCTAAACCCTGCATCCAAGACCTTTTCCATTGAACACAATCTTCTCAGGAGGCAAAAAGGAAGACAGATGTCAAAACAAATCTTGCAGAATGGCTCACAACGCTACCCAAGTGCAAACACCAATGCTATGTAGAAGACCTTCACAATGATCTCAGTGTTCCCTGGATTTCCACAAACTACTGCATTAGAGGTGCTCATTCTGCTATCCATTCTCCCAAAGCATTACAGCTTTCTAGGAGAGGCTTTCCTGAGCTGTCGGTTCACATCCTTGGGATAGTCCCTCACTTTGCAGTTTTGCAATAATTCAGTCCCCCTCTACCCCACTGTACATAATCCTAGCACTGATGACAAGTTTAAAATTTTAATATATAATATCGATCACACTTCCCCTATCATCACCCAGTCCTGACTTGTCTTACCTTAGCACTGGCTGATACAACGCTTATGTCTGATCTGCTCAGTTCGGAAACTAAATTGAACAGCAAAAACAAACCAAGATCTTCCAGCCAGTCATTACACTTTGCCTACAGAAAAAGAAATTTATAATCCCTGCTTCCTGGATCATAGCACTATGGATGAAATCTACTATGTACTACCAGAGGGAAATTCAACAGGTTTCTGTTGATAGAGGCTGAGCAATGGGCATAAATGGCTGATGATAAACAGCTCCTCTGTAAATTCAGCAGAAGTCAGCCCATGACTCCTGTTAATTTTGTTAGGATTAGCTAGGGACAAGTTGTTCCCAGCTCCAATGGTTAGCACAGTATTGACAGTTCATCCAAAAGAAAATTAATTCTCCCCATAGGCAGGAGGTCCTGGTCTGAAGAGCTTCTATTAAACCCCAGATGGAGTGTACACTGCTCTCCTAAGTTATAAAACACATGGAAGGATTGCAGTAGATTCTTGACCTTTTGTTTTCACCTGGGAGGAGCACTTGTGGGAGAGGAGCTGTCCATCCGCTCTGGTAACACCCTCCACGTTCAAGCAGCATAAAATATTAAAGCTACTCAGTGTCAGGCTCAGTGTAGGGCTCACCTGAATTAACACCTGGTATAAAAAGCATCAAGCTGTCATTAGAAATGGCAAATACATTGAAAAGAATTTCAAGGAAAGAAGAATACAGACCCATGACTAATGGACCAGCAACATCACAATTAGACAGTCAATTGCCACTATCTTTCTATTCCATTGGAGTTTTAACACAAACCAGAGTCATTAGTAACCCCCATTCACACTGACCAGAGTAACCCCTCCTCAGAGTGCTAAACATTTGGACTACCATTTACCTGTCTAGAAATTGTCATTTCTGAAATTTCTCATTTAAGTTTGACAAAAATGAAATGGAACCTCTTGTGAAAACTCCTTTTCAAGCAGGGATGTTGTCAGCTGTACAGAAAAAAATCTGGAAAAGAATACAAGGAATAGGAAGCAACCAGGGAATAATCATGAATCTAAGACTAAAAGAAAATTGGGTGATGCAGGCAACAGAATACAAATATACTGAGTGTTTTACTGCAGCAAAGAGAAGGGCAGCCAAAATGCAGAATGAATTAGAGCAGTCAAATCAGTTAAGAGAAAATTGGATGGGTTATAACAAATCATGAAAAGAATAAAACTGGAGACAACGAAGGACTTCTAATAAATGAGGAGGCTGCAGAAATTAATGAGGCACATCAAATGGCTGAGATATTGCACTGCTTTATAAAAACGTGCCTTCTGTGAGGCAAGTAGAGAACAGAACTGGCAAGTCGTCAAGTGGTAGAGGTATGGAATGCATTGCACTGACTGGAGGTGAGGGGGGGCTTTTGAACCTGACCATATGTACCTAAAAACTTCTGGACTTCAGAGAGAGGTGTTCCTTTTCCAAGACATGCATGCCTTAAGAGATATGAAGCTATGGGAGAAAAGAAAGGCAAACTTTGTACCACTTTAACAAATACAAAAAAGTTTCTTGTGATTATTTCTGTAAATTCAGCTCCAATTATGGGCCAAATAATGGAACAAAGCCATTTCTTCTGCAGGAGGTAAGTGGCCATGTTCTAGAAACATCATAGCTTACAAATTGTACCAAATCGTCATTTTAAAATATACCTTAAAAAAAAATCAGCAGAGGGCAGGGGACAACAAGAAACAGAGTTTTTGAAAATTATTTAATAGAATCTTTTGGAGATTCAATTCATGTGTGCATGATAGTATTGTGTAGAGTCACCAGAAAACCTCAATCCAAACAAGGGAAACAAAACAATTAATGGCCACACTCATTAGGGATTTTCCTGAACTGTTTCACCTTTTGAGTGTCAAATCAATGAAAACAAATAAAGAATATTTATAAAGCTTGTGTTTGTAGAGGTAAGGAGTTGTATCAGTAAATGCAAGCATTACATCTATACTTAAATATTTTCCTAATTATAGGAAGCATAAACCTGACTTATTCCTGACAAATGTGACATATTCTACATGCCTTGCCATTAATGACTTGGCAGGGAATTAAAACAGCATAGCAATTAAAATTGCCGGAAGAAAATAAATTAGGAAATATTGCAAATACCAGAAAGAACAAAATAAAAATGCAGAAGACAAAGAGCTCAGAGGCAGGAGGAAAAAACTGAAAAATCCTAAAAGAAAATTTAAACTACCTTTCAGAACTCCAATTTTTCCATGGCCAAATCATGGCAGAAGTGCTGCTGAGAAAAAGAAAGAGGTGAGTCGCAGATATTAAAGATGTTCCTTCATCAATCCTTCTGTCAGCCCTCGCCCTAATTCTGCTATTCAGAATCTCTCCCATCTGCCACAACCCCTGTATTTCATACCTAGCCCCCATATTCTGTGCTAGTCAACACGCCTGCCCTGGCCTTGCTGTGCCAGTCAATGCTAGAAGGCTGAAATGCAAGTTAGAAGGCAGAGGGTATAACCATGGTTCCCTCTTCTTGTCATTGACTGACCCGATCTTAGTCAAATTGCATCCTGTGGATTTTGTCACCTTTGCAACGGGACTGAGCGCTAGTAAAACAAGAAGGCTTTCAGAGAGGGTTTTGAGAATGAATTGCTACATGTAGAAGACTTAAACCCAGTGTTACCAGTAAAAAAGCCAGAGAAGTGTAACCTTTTGCCCAGTCAGAGCATGCAACTGTGCTTTCAGCGGGGGGATTCTTGTTTGGACTTAGCTGCCTGCTCAGCCGTTGTCACTAACGTGCACTATTTGAGTCTCCTTATTTATTCATCAATGTTCAGGGAGAAGACTAAAGCCAGCCAGTTAGAATATGACCTTTTTGTTTCAGTTCATATAAATAATGTCATAGGATCGTATTTCTATTCTCCCTGATGTGAACAGTTGCATGAACTGCACAAAAATAGAAGCTTTCAGAACTTTTGCGGTCACAAACACAGCATCTCCCCTAAGTGGCTGAACAGCAAAATGGGCAATTCGAACTCTAAACAGCAAGAAAATATGAGTCTGACCTATTTACTCAATGGAAAGGATATTAGCAGTACTTGTAATCCTCATTGATACTGACAGGAAATGCAACATTTCTATTACACTTCCTCCACATCTTCAAGAAAAGGAGAAAAAAATCATTTTACCCTAGCACTGAAGGGAACCACTCCTGTCTAGAGCTCTTATTTTACCTAGACAGATCAAAATACTTTGGGGGTATTTATGCAAGAATTATCTCTGCTTCACAGATGGAGTATGTGAAACAGATTCTGGTGGCTTGTTTAACAGCTTTACATCAAAGAAATGTCGGAACTCTAATTCTGTCTGTATAATTCTCTGCTGCATGATCTTGACAAAGTTGGATCCAACTTTGAAGCTGGTCCTGCTTTGAATGGGAGGCTGGACAAAATGACCTCCAGACATCTCTTCCAATCTAGTGGTTGCTTGATGATTCTTGTTTCCTTTGCATCTTTCAACTTTCCAGCCTGGACACACAAATCACTATGCAGACTTTAAACCCCACACATTGGTAGGCTCTGCACAGAGCCTCTGCTTAATCAGGAACCTACTAGGACACGGAGTTTTAAATAGCAAAATCCACTCCTTAGCATTCGAGCATCACAGTATCTGTGGAATGACAATTGAGTATCGTTACAAGTTTTAATTAAGTGCTAGCACATAGCCCATCATCTTTCTCCACGGCACCCAGAACACCCAGCTGTTCTCAATTAGAATTAAGCACCCAAATGTAAATAAGGGCAGCTTATTCGTAAAGAACAAGATATGTGCAGCAACAAAGGTCACAAATCTAGTTTTAAAATACCAGTTTCATTAAAGAACTCTGAAGTTTCTCCACTAGTACTGAAAGGGTGAGATCTCTCTCGTGCTGCAGGTTTTTTTGCATTTCTGTCAGCATTCTGTCAAAATGGTTTGGTTTCTCTGCTCTGGGAAAACTATTTGAGAGCATAGAAAATATCAGCTGAGAAGCAGCATAGAATGGGTGTATTTTAAGGCAAAGAGGCAGATGACCTTGTAGTAGGGATCTTAACCAAAAGGGCTGAAAAAAGAGCTCAATATCTTGTTAGGTGACCAGAAGCACTATATAAATTCAAAAACAAAATTACTTTTACTTCAGCTAATACTTTGCAAATCAGTACACCAGGTGGCTGAAACCAGTATCTTTTTTTGATATCACATTGCTCTGAATAAGTGGGTTTTGCTCCACCTCTGCAAAATTATGACTTTTTTCTTTACAATTACTCTGAGCAGTTGCTTTGCAAGTCTTCTGCGTTTTGTTGATGTAGCTGTGTTTTTGTAATTATCTCATTTGTCTTTTAGCAAGGACAACACGTCTCCTGATTTGACTGAGGCCAAGGGTTTTGCTGACCACGTTCAAGCTTCAACATTCTTGTCTTGTTCCTGCTTTCTCTGCAGTGTTTGTAAGAGATTCTTAAAACCTCGCAACTACAACCTCTCAGAAAGTTATTCCAATTATTTTAACTTTCTTCCAAAATAATTTTTAGAAAGTTTAATGTAAATTGTCATTTTTGCATGTCAACTACAGTACTATTACCTAAGAAGCAGAGAGTAATTTCTTTAATTCTTTTAGTTTTTCACTTATTTTTGACCTTCTATTTCAGTACTGCTTGTTTCTTCCAGATTTGTTTTGCCTTAGAAGTCCAGCAAACTATTTAACCACAACAGCAAGCCACAAAACCCACTTAAGTATTTCCTCAATTACAGCTAAAAATTCATTACATGTCTTTTCATGTACAATTTTTTGGACTTGGGTGCACTTGATTAAACAGTTACCATCACCTACAACCTTCCCTTCTACAAAAAGCTTTTTCCCCTATAAAAATCAAGAAAAGCAAACCTATAAAACTACTCCAATGACACAGTTCAGAGTCTGCTGTAGTTGATTAATTCACCAGCAAACATGATACCACAGACAGTACCTCAGGCAGGGAACAGAGGGAGCTGACAGGAAAATTAACTTTTTTTCAGAGGCAAAGACATATGGGGAAGGGTCAGCTTTAAGCAGCAGACAGAAACTGTCAGAACCTCTGTGTTTTTTAATAATAAAGAACCAAACACAAGCTCCATTTCCTTTGAGAAGAGGAACAAGGCACACAGAGATGTTTCTCCAGCAAATTCCTCTTACTCCTTAGCAGAAGCAGCTACCTGGTGTCACAGCCTCTAGGGCCTCATTCGAAAGAAACTACGAACATCCTTTGTGTGGGTTTTTTTTTTTTAAATACTTATTTTCCCTCTCTTTTCCATTGGGGAAAAAACATCCTAAGGGGCAGTAGCCTATAAGGCTAGCTTCACAGAAAGGTAGAAAGATTTGGTATTTTTTCTTTAAACTGGACTTTAGAGCTGCTTTTTTACCCTTCACTTGTATCATTTTCCTGTTGATCTGCTGCCATTGTAAATAATTCACAATACGTAAAAGTGTAAAGATGAAAGGGGTCTGGGGAAAAGGAAATACAAGTTCAAGGTCGAGGAGTCTCACCACAATATTGCTGTACTAATGCCCTGTTTTAAAGTGAAGATAAGATGCCCTTTCTTCCTCCCTTCTTCTTTCTGGCCTGCTTTAAAGGTAAACTCTTCAGGTACTAGACATTATTTTTTATATTTTCATGTGTGTGTATATATATAAATATACACACACACATTCAATATAGTTGAAGATGTCCCTGCTCATTGCAGAGGAGGTTGATTGGGTGACTGGATGACTTTTAAAGGCCCCTTCCATCCCAAACTGTTCTATGATTTTATGATATGTTTGTATATCCCTTCTTACAGCTCATTACTCTCAGCTAGAGCCAGCACACTTGTGCAATAGCAATAAGGCAACAAGAAGTCACCCAATGCCTTTCAAATGTTGTTTTTCTGAATTGCACAAAGAGATGGGTCTAGATTAATCGTGTCTAATGCATTATGTTGATGTCTACATCATCGAATAGCCTTTCCCTTTTTTTTTTTTTACCATCAGAGACGTAGACAGCACTAAAAACCTATTTATTTTCAATACATAACAGTACATAGACTGAGATATGGCTAGCTAGACCCAATTTGTGAGCTACAAAATTCTATGGTCATGCATAAGCTCTTCTTGCAGCCCTTCCTAGCCCTCAGTCAAGAAATGTCCAATAATTTGCTGTGAAGCAGCTTAGTCCACCAGAGGACTGAAGAGGAGCAGGACAGGAATAGGTCCCACAGGACACCTCAGCAACAGAGATACAAAGATACAGCAGTCAAGCAGCCTGTCCTAAAAGGAAGCTTTAAGACAAAAGCATGGGGTGGGTTGGTTGTTCTGCATTACTGGGGGGTCGTTTGTTGTTTTTTTTCCTAATAGACAAAGAACTGTAATCCAGAAAATACGATTTAAATTTCCCTTTTTAGCACTGTTAAATGTCACAGGTAGAAAATGCATTCCTTAACTTAAGAAAAGAGATGAAAAAGGGAGAAAAAATTAAGCTGCATAATAGGATACAAACGCAATTAGCTATAAAAAACTTGATGCATTTGGAAATTATGTTCTTTTCACATTTACTCCTCTCTTATAATAATACCAAAATTTTCCTTCTGTGACTATTAACCTGCAGAGATATAAAACTCTCGTTTCTAAACCAAGTAAGCAAAAATCTTCCACATCCTCGAATTACCCACAAGATGGCAGAATAATCTGACCAAACCCTCTCTCGGTACAACCAGTCTTCCCCTGACTACAAACGCAGCTCTCAGAAGATGGTTTTTCCTCAGATCCAGACAAAACCATCACCATTCGGCAAGTAGCTGAGCAGTGTTTAACCCATGTATCTTCTACAAAGATAGATGTTGCAAAGTTGGTGCCACTTATTTTCCCCACATTTAAAAATCTTCCAGAGGGGAGGAAGGATAAAATAAAAGCAATATCAAACCAATTAAAAAAAAAAAAAAAGAACAAGATTATGACCTTTTATCTGCTAAGGTTTTCACATAAGAAATACTTCACAAACTAAATATTAATCCTCCCTCTATTCTCCTTGTGTAATCCACAGCATTTCCATGTAATAGATGTTCCCAGGCCTAAGAATACTGACCTACAATTTCAGAGGTCACTAAGTCTCTGAAAATTACCTGCTCCACAGTAAAAGAGCAGCAGGGTGGCAAAAGTTCCACCATGCGCACAGCAAAGTTGTTTTCTTGCCATTCAAAAAAAAAAAAAAGTGTCAGTGGGACACACAACTGTCCAATTAAAATAGAATTAAAATTTAAAATACCGAACTAGAAATATTTCCATGGTATGATAAGAGCAGACTCTCATGACTAATTTGCCAGTAGAGGATCAGACAAGAGAACAGATGGAATATCTGCTGAAATATGTAGCTTTGCACATCAATCAAGTCTATACCATCCCAGCTGGTGTAAACCCAGCTCATATTGGACCACAAGCTTGTCTATTAATGGCTGAAACACTGAAATAGGACAGTTACTGCACTTGCATTTGGACTTTGAATGAACTGTAGTCTTATACTCTTTTTTACCCCTGCATGTCTTGCTAAATTTGAATGCCTCTTATATAAGAATAGAACTGCAAACTAGCACAATTTAAACTACTTTGGCATATGTCCTCGTTAAGCAGATTATTAGCCTAATTCCCTGTTATCTGCTCTGGCTAACTACTCATTTCCAGGTGTTACAGTTTGCTGTTCTATAAAGTAGGACACACACAGACACTATATGTGCATGTGTATATATAAAAATAGATATAAATCAAACTTTCGTTTTTTTATAAAGACCTGTAAGGGCTATCACATTTCCTAAGAGGTCTCTACTAGAAAAGAGTAGAAGTTCCTGGAAAGATTTTTTTCCATAGATTTTTCTTACCATTAGAATTCACCACTGGCTCTTACACAATAGCCTAGAAGTAGTGACTTTTACATCCCTGAGGGAAAAAGCCATAGAACATCTCTGTGTTTGGAACTCAGTAGCAGGGAATGGTTTTTGTTTTCCCTGTACTTCAGTCATTTAGGGGTTTTCTCTGTATGTGGCAGGAGAACAATATAGGAATGACTAAAGAACTTTCCAATTCTGGAAAATAATAAAAATAAACCCCCAAATATTTAATGGTAAGGAAAAAACCCTTCTCAGGACACTCTATTGCAACTCTTGTGTTTGTCAGTAGTATTTTTGTTCCTGTTCTGCAAATGCGTGGGTCAGGTTTTTCAGCTGATGAATTACCATTTGCAGGCACACCCCTTCCAGACAAATTCTTGGGATTGTAACCTCTCTGGGTTTAGCACTAAGCCCTTTCAGTGTACTTGCAGCACTTCATCCATTATCGTTATGGAAAGAAACAAGGAAGAGCTAAAACTGAGTACTGTGGGAGTGGTTTGCTTCTCCTTACTGCTAAAGAACCAAAGGGGTTTATTGCATTTAAAATCTCCCATCTCTGAGATTTGAGGAAGTTCATAATGAAAATACCTTAAGTTCTCCGAGAAGGCTTCGTTTCCAATTAAACCATAGCATCTGACTTTCCTTCAAGGCAAAAAAAAGTTTCAAAATTATTACTTTTGTTCCAAATTCAGGCTCAGCAAATACATTGAGAACTCTGGAACAGCCCAAGGTTACTTTGTGCCTATAGCCATCGTTGTTCTTTTGTCAGCAGTCAGCTTCTGTGCCCCTTCATCTGTGCCCCCCTCATTTCCTCTCAGCTAGAAGTATAAATAAGAATTATTCCTAACTGAGTCACAACTGACCTTGAAATTATTTTGCTTAAGGTTCTGCCTTCTCAAGAATAAGAGTTGGCTGCACTTGACAATCTCTATGCAAATGCTTCAATTCCATATTATTCCCAGCTCTTTACAAAGCAGCACAGACTACTACCCTGTCTGGAAGAAACATGACTGGTTTTGCACAAATCGTTCACTTTAAAGCCCATACATACTATCAGGACCTAAGAAACTCACCAGATTTCCTCCACTTACCTCTCATGGTTTCCTTATTTATTGACAAATCAGATCCTTTTCCTCTTTCCAGACCTGTAAGGATCAGTGATCCTAAAGGAAACATTAAAATAAGAAGTCATAAAGCAGCAATAGTGTCAATCTAAGTCATCTGGAGAAAATTAACATGATATTCACAACATTACTGCAAGAAATTAAGCCCCAAAGCAGCCCTTCATTATTTTATTAAGGCCAAAAGTTCAATCTGGCAAATTTCCCACACGACTTCGACCATGCTGTCTGTAGCAGTTGCGAGACATCATTCTGCTCCTAATGTAAGTGGTTTTGCTGGCAGCAAGAAGTCAAATGTATAGATTTCTTGTCAGAAATACAGAGTACAAAATCATGCCAACTAAAGTATGACTGATAGAGAAAGAACAGGAGAAGATTAAGGACTTTCACAAAACTGCATCTGATTTCCTTTCAAAAACTAAAGCAAATTCTCATCAAATGAAAGCCAAGTGGCTGCTTTCTCTTTCCTGCAGAGGAGCTGACCTTATTGACTGAACCTCATTTTGTACTGTGCCGATGAACAGACAGAAAAATTACGCTGAAGTTAACTGAAACCTTTGCTGGTAATTAGGAACAAAACAGCAGCATGCCATTCTCCAGTAAATCTGACGACACACATGCAAGTATTCACATCATAGTTACTAAAGAAGTCACACATGCCTGGAAGGCCAGGATTGGGTTTGATTTCTCACCTCCAGAACAACATTTATCTTTAAATGCAAGAATTCTCTAAAGCACTAAGCTGAAATCAGGCTCTAGTGATGTGCACAGAGCATACATTAGCACAAAAAGAGTGAAAACACTCTTAAGGGGATACAACTCAGTCTCCGTCAGTAGCTGGCTAGGTGACAGACAGATCTTTAAATAATGCTCTGGAATTCTCATCAGCAATTTCTACAACCCTTCCTGATCATCTCCATCACTGTATTTGCACAATACAAAAAAGATGAGGCTCTGGCACTTTATAAAGTCTATCACTGGGAATATCACCATGGCCCAGGACTTCCACAGCCAAGCAGAAACAAGGGTAAGGCCCATATACAGGCTTTGAAAGCAAGGTATGCATCCCAGATATTACCATGCTCACCATAAACAGAGGAACAGACTGGCAATAATAGCTAGCTTACTTTTATATAAATAAAATTTGATCATTCTTTAAAAGAATATAAGTTACATTCAGCAATTGCTTATTCTGAAAGTCTCCTTGCACCATTTTTAAATTAAATATTGCACCTGATGGTCTTCAGATGAAGAAAGTGAAAGGCTACATTTGCTGTTCTTGCAACTTAGCCAAAACTTCTGATCAACAGTTCATTCCCCCCTTTTTTTTCTTCTGTTTCCCAGTGGTGAGTTTTTACTCCACCTTGGAGTAGAAACTAATCCTTATATACATATGTGACTTTACACCATTACTTCTACATGTCGTTCCACTTCTCCTGTCTTCAAGGTACTTCTGTAAAGTACCATTCTATACTGCATTAATTATGATTTTCAAAATCCTCAAGGGAGTTACAAGGTCCAGCCAGAAAGTAAACCTAAGGAGTGAAATTCCTATTTCTTCTAGGTTTTGGAATTCACAGATCCAGTGTAAAGTCAGGAAGTCTTTTTTACACCCAGTGTTTTTCTTTGAGGCAGTTCCTCATTCTGCCTCTACCTCCCACAAGCAACAATTTTACTCTCTATCACAAGGCTTCTAAATCTGCTGCTCTTCTCTTGCTAACTTGCCACCCTGATCTTAACTTTGATTAAAATAATTAATTGCTTAAGTACTTTTTCTTAGAGCAAAATTGTTCTTAAATGGTGCTAATATATATATTATAATGGTGCTACCTTTTTGGATGTGAAAGAGGTTTGTGGGCTTGAAAGCCTGTCTTTTCGCTGACAGCTGTGCTAACTGCCCTGATGCAACGTGGTACCTCACCTTTCCTTGCATCTCGGTCATATTATCAAAAGATGTCATTTGTACACTCTCCTCCTGTTTTACAAAAAGTCATTCCTTGGATGAAAAGGCCCCTGAAGCCAGTGAAGTCAACTGTGACACAGAAGAAAGCAAGGGGGAAAATTATTACTCATTTCATTCTCTGCAGTTGTTCCATTGCCTGCTGATGCTCTTGGTACACAGCTCACTATGCTAAGGGTTTGTTCTCAAAGCAACCTAAGTGTGCCATCTTAACTTCCTGCTCTGTGCCATTTTCGGAGATGAGGGTTATTATTCTACCAAGAACATTTCCCAGATTCAAATTTGCAAATATCAGATTCAAATAAGGGCAGCAGCCCCAGGTGGGTGAGAAAAAACCATGTAGGAGTAGGAGTGTAGATGAGAGAATTCTATGTAGTTGGCTTTGCTTCAGTAACCCTCATATTACAAAATTACATTTTTTAGAAATTCCTTTAGCAGTTCCTTTGTTTCAGAATAGGTACTGTTTCATTGCTGTTTTCATCTCTAGTTTCCATCAGGTCTGAGGCATCAGTTTACTTTAGACATCTTTGCTGAAGTAGCTGTCTCAGAAAGCACATTAATTTTTCATTTTTAATTATATTGGTAATTCACTACAACAAATACCTGTTGGCAGTGATCTTTGAAAGATTTATTGGAATCTTCTCCCTATAAGTTATTTAACATCTGAAGTAACATAATTTTTCAGTGTTTTTTTCACAATCCTACATTTTTCCTATTTTTAATACTGTATGACTAATCATACTTTTAAGTAAGGTTTTGATACATTTGAGTCGTCCTTAGTGCAGCAAATTGAAATAGAACATAATGTGAGGCTCTTTCCTTCTCTACATTTCTCTGTTTCAGGTTCAACATTGGTTTTATATGGCTTTTATTCATACGGTTTTTTACTACTTTCAGAACTCTTAAATAGATGTTCAGAAGTACTCTTAAAGACAAATTTAAGTACAAAGGTATCCTTTGGGAAGTGTACAAAGTCGTTTAGCAAGTAACAATTCTTTATGGCATTTTCATCTAACCTATCAAAACAGGTGAATAATTCTGAGACCTTCTGAATACACACACAGACTTCTCACAGATCCTGGATTCAGACATTTCCCTATAACACATTGAGTTGTATAGAGATAATTCAATATTCAACAACCCTTGGACTCACATTCCCATTCATGAAGAAGTGTTACTGTAAGAAGAACAGCTTCGTAATGAGATTGTGAAATCATAGAATTGTTTAGATTGGACAAGACCCTTATGATCATCCTGTCCCACTGCTAACCCAGCACTGCCCAGTCCATCACTAAACCATGTCCCCAAGTGCCATATCTACACGTCTTTTAAGTACCTCCAGGAACGGTGATTCCACCATTTCCCTGGGCAGCCTCTTCCAAAGCCTGACTACCCTTCCAGTGAAGAATTTTTCCTGATAGCCAGTCTAAACCTTTCCTGGTGCAACTTGAGGCCATTTCCCGTTGTCCTGTCCCTGGTTACTTGGGAGGAGGGACTGATCTTCACTTGGCTATAACCCCCTTTCAGGGGGGCAGAGAGGTCTCCCCTGAGCCTCCTCTTCCCCAGGCTAAACACCCCCAGCTCCCTCAGCTGCTCCTCGCAGGACCTGTGCTCCAGACCCTTCCCCAGCTCTGCTGCCCTTCTCCAGACTCGCTCCAGTCCCTCAATGTCCTTCTTTAGTGAGGGGCCCAGAACGGGACACAGCACTCGAGGTGTGGCCTCAGCAGTGCTGAGTACAGGGGGACAGTCACGGCCCTGGTCCTGCTGGCCACACCGTTGCTGATCCAGGCCAGGATGCCATCGGCCTTCTTGGCCACCTGGGCACAGCTGGCTCACTAAGGACTGAGGATCTTTCTTATTCCACCTACGCTGATATATTTCTCCGCTACTCGGTCAAGTTGCTTAAGCTTTTGGTTTCCCATTTTATGCATTTATGAAGTAGGGCACAGAATCTCACAGGGATGCTGAGAGATTTTATTGTATGAATATTTTAAAAGCATTTTAACATTCTTGGGTTGAAAACAAATCATTGCAAATAATCATTTAATTGCTTAAATACTCAAATTTGGTATCCTTGGTGCTGTAAGCAAACATTTTTTTATTGAATTATTCAAATAATATTTCCAGATAACAAACCCCAAGTTTATGGTGGTTTTTTTCTTTCCTTAGCAACATTATGTATTATTATTTTCAAGGTGGAATCAATGGGCTAAATGTAAAGGACAGACACTTTTTTTTTTCTAAAACCACGCACTGTAAACTCTGATTCTGAACTGAATCTCACCTATCAATCCTATTAAATGTTCTAAGTGTCTTGAATGTCACTGATTACAAACAGGAAGGTAAGGAGTTCAGGTAACAGAAGAAGAAACGACATTGCATGTGATGGTAAAGTTTTCTTGATTTCCTTTTAGAAATTTCTCACAGGGCTTGCTTGTTTTAAAACAATCAAACAAACAAACAACCAAGCAACAAAACCACACAGGAGCTCTTCTAGATGCAGGGAGACATTTAAACCAAGAATTCATTATGCCTATCACAATAAAAGAGAAAGAAAAAAACCAAAACAAAGCAAAGTCAGGTGAGAGAACTGATTAATTAGGTGGGCATGAAAATTGGAAGCTCTTTTCTTTTCAAACAGGAAATGTATATTTATAGAATAAGAATATCCCAAGAATGAATGATAATCACATTTTAACAGTGTCTGGAGATTTAGGTTCATAAACAAGGTATAATTTATACACGTAACCTTCCTTGCTGTTAAGTGAACTGCTAATTTGTCAATCCTAGTTTGGAAGAAGACAATGGGAATGCATAGCTTAGTTCCATACATGATTGCATATTAATCCCATTAATCTTCTAAAGTGTAACAACAAATGTCCTTCAGCTGCATATGGGGTGGTTTTGGGGTTATATTCCTCATCTTGGAAAGTCTTTTATAACATCTGTTTGACTACAGATAACTCTGTAGGGGAAACAAGGTGGCAAGGAAAAGGCAAAGCATACACACCGATGGAAGCATTGTGAACCATTCTCAACAGGGGCTTACGGAGCTTATTAAAAACACACATAGCATCTGAGGAGAACCAAAAAGAAAAAGAGCACAAGCTGTAGGACCGTGTTCGAGGTGTCACCAGGAACTTCCTTGGCAGTTACACATGCAGCTCTAATCCCAGCCTCTCTTAATATAGAAGTAGTTTAGTTTTCCAGATCAGAAGTCAATTTTATGTTTATACGCTCTATAAAACACAGTTGCTCCACAGACTTCGAAAATTCTCTACAGCAGGAATTCCCTTTGAGGAGGAGAGAGAGTTTTCCTGGTCAAAGCTGGAGAATTCCCTTTCAGCTTTACTTTACTGGAGGCTGTATAAAATTCCTTTCCCTCCATCCCATCTCTAGCTAGAGAGTTCAGAAGTCAGAGCAAGTCCTGCACATGACCTATGCTACCACCCAGCAGAACAACTTCAGACTGGCAAAATGCTAACCCTGGCACTGGCTTCTCCAACCACAGACACAGCCAATACATTAAATTCATAGAGATATATTTACATATTAGTCTTCATGAGTCCTCTGCACACGGTTGAGCACTGTACTGTGGCAATATTTAACAGCTCAGAGGAGACAAAAGGTGTGTACAAGGGAGGGGATTAAATTTCCCTGGGCTTTTGTGACCTGCTTCTGAGCAAACTGAAAAAGGTTCATCCAAACAACCTGCAGCTGAGGTTTGAACCAAGACATGTGGCTTGTTCTGCACAGGCCAGACACACCCATGCAACGTGGTACCATTTGGAAAAAATATAACTTTGCAGCTGAGACCTATCCACGTGTGAGCAAAGTTACACACGTGAGTTTGAATTTCATCTGCGTAACTTTGCCTGTAATCAGGACTAGAAACTACGTATCAAAGCCAGTCTAAAAAGTTGATCCATACTGTTTTGTAGCTTCTAGGTCCTGGTTCCTCTGCAAGACCTGCATGCCTAATCTTAGCAAGTGTATTCATGCCCTGACTGTAACAAAATTCCCTCTCATTCAGTTCCTTTTGTTGATTTTCCACCAGAGGAGATAATTCAGCTCCATAGTTTATCGCTTCTTTTTGTTTGTGGAGGTTTTCAGGCATCACAGAAGTTGGCACTTCAATAAAGAGTGAGTTTCACTGATGTTTTCCATGTATCGCCTTTAGAATATTGTAGCTAGATGTTTAATTTACTTTGTAAGAAACCCAGTAATAATGGTGAGAAAGGGCTCAATTTTATTGGTATTTCAAAACATAAAAAGAGAAAAATAACAAATCCATCAAAAGTGTGGCAAAGGATATTGGACAGAAGAGCACAAACTTTGGTCACCTGTAATGACATAACACAACTGGCACTTCCCAATGCAAGAGACCTAAAAAAGGGGAAAACATGTACGTAGTTGTAAAAACTTGTACATTTTTTTACATTCTCATCATGCCAAGAAAAGAAAATATGTTCTGTAATAGCTGAAAATAAGTTGGGAAAAAGTTGAAATTGCATCCATTTCAGTGCATTTGTTGGCATTTCTATGAAAAGTGAGTTTTATTTGAGCAGCCTCAGGAGTGCTGAGAAGATCCCTGGGGCAGCCACGAAACGTGGGCTGCAGCACATTTAGGAGGTTTAGGCTGTGTGAATGGGGTTACTTGAGTCCTCAGCGAGAGGTGGTGGCAAACACAAAAGGAAAATCATAGAATCACGGAATGGTTTGGATTGGAAGGGACCTCAAAGATCATCTAGTTCCAATCCCCCTGCCTTTCCCCGGACCAGGTGGCTCAAAGCTCCGTTCAACCCGGCTTGGAACACTTCCAGGGATGGGGCATCAACAGCTTCTCTGGGCAACCTGTGCCAGTGCCTCACCACCCTCACAGGGAAGAATTTCGTCCCAATAGCCAATCTACACCTACTCTCAGTTTGAATCCGTTCCCCTATGTCCTATCACTACATGCCCTTTAAAGCAGTTCTGCCAACAAATGACGGGGATGCGCAGTTTTCTGCCCCGCGGGATGTATTTTAGGCTGAGGGTCGTACAGAAGGAGCCCTAGAAGCATTTTTAGCGTTTCAACAAAGTGACTGAGCCCACGTAAAGCCCGGAGAGGGCTGGCGGGCAGCTCCGCCCGTGCGCCTGAGGGGCGGGGGGCCCTTGAACCGCCGCGAGAAGGGCAGCGCTACTCCTTCGGGAAAACCGCTCCTCCAAATCGTCCCCTCCTAGAAGAACCCCTTTCCCTTCCCGCTCCCCTCTGGGCCGCCGCTCCCACCCTTCCCACGGCCGCTCCCGCCCCCGCGCCGGACGCGATCCGAGCTGGCACCGCCCCCGCGCCCGCCCGGCCCCCG
>VZTA01001956.1:97948-249659 GCA_013398855.1 Mohoua ochrocephala
GGTGCCCAGCCCGGCGCACAGCGCCCACTGCAGCCTCTACCGCACCCGCACCCTGCAGGCGCTCAGCTCCGAGAAGAAGGCGCGCAAAGCCCGCTTCTACCGCAACGGGGACAGGTACTTCAAGGGCTTGGTGTACGCCATCTCCCCCGACCGCTTCCGCTCCTTCGATGCCCTCCTGGTGGAGCTCACCCGGTCCCTGTCGGACAACGTGAACCTGCCCCAGGGGGTCCGCACCATCTACACCATCGATGGCAGCAAGAAGCTCACCAGCCTGGACGAGCTGGTGGAAGGTGAGGGGGGGATGTCAAAGTCCGGCTGGAGGTGGCCGTGGGACCTAGCGGTGGGTTGCGGGCGCTCCCTGGGGTGAGCTTCCCAGTCGCTCCCCGGATCAAAGCGGAGAGGTCGCCTTGCTGTAAACTGGCGGCCACAGAGCCCGTGAGGGCGAGTGGCCGGGGTTGCCCGCTGCTGTGAGGGGCGGTCGGGCCTCGTTTACCCAGTGTGGACCATCCACTTCTCCCGCCACCCCGAGTGCTGCCATCTGCATGCGCTGGGCTTGACTCCAATGGTAGTTAAGCAGCAGGTGCTCTTTTCATCTGCAAGAACTGTAAAGTTCTTGGTTACCTTCTATTTGTAAGAGCGGGAAATGCTGTAATTTAGTTCTCTAAGTGTCATTGTTGACTCACGGTGGCTTCAGCCTTCAGAGAGGAAGCCCCAGTGCTGTGAAAAAAGGGTATCTATCTCCTACCACTTATTAAAACTAACAGGTGTAAAGTCCTAGTTTCAACTGTGATCAGAGTCCATGTTAAAAGAGGGAATTATCTACCTTGTCTGACTTTCTAAAGCACGTTATAGAATCAGATGTATTTCAGAGTTGTTCCTAAGTAGCTTTTCATAATGGGACTTAGCTGCTAAGGTTATGTAGACCTTGCAAATCTGAACAGAGCGGTGCATCACTGTCTCAAAATGGGGCTAGAAGTAGTTTTGAGAATGAAACATATGCCCCTTTTTTGTGGAGAGTGATAATTATAGGAATGGGGAGCAGAATTTCCCAGTCTTTTTGCGTGGTGTCTTAAAATACAGTTTAAGCTCAGCATTGCATGCTTCCCAAATGCACAGGTTATGTTCTGCACGCTGAGAGGTTCGTAATGAATTTGCACTTGGTGGTTGTCCTCAGGTATTTAATACATCAGCCACTGCAGTCTTCAACCCTGTGACTCTGTGTGCCAGGTGTAGCTGGTTTGCATTAATGAAGAAAGATTTGTAGGCCTTCCAATGCCTCCTGCTTCCTCAGCTTTCAGCTGCCTATCCTTAGAGCTTTGGTTTGGAAGCTTTCCTTTTCAAAGCAGTGCTGAATCACACCTGGAGAATTTGATGAGAAAGAGAACCTGAAGACCTTTATCTCATCCACCAGTAAGGGCACTGAGAGTTAGGGACCAGCTGCTCCACAACATGGAAGAGAAATGGGGGGGCTACAGCATTTGCTGTGCCAAGTGGGTCTCCCTCAAAAAAGGTATGCATGCAAGGGCATTTCCTGATAGTAACACGGTGCTGAGGACTTACGTGATCTACCCTTAGGCTGTTCTACGGTGAAAACAGAGGAAACATGAAATCGTTGTACAGTGAAGTGCTGACCCTGTGGTGATAAAAGAAATGAACTAAAAAACTTCTTCATGATTTGATGGTTAATTTAGAGATACCTTAAAAAAATACAGTATGCTGAAGTGGTGACCGAAGGGAAAGGAGACAACTAGCAATAACATGGGGTGACTTTTGAAATGTTGCAGCAGGAATGATATTAAGCTTTTATGACTTAAAACAAAGGCAGAATTACTTGCTGGACAGCAGTGTATATTCTTACAACTATAAATTAATAACTGAAGGCAAAACTTATTCTTTGTCTCTTCAAATACTCATTGAAAGCATAACCTTTGTGTCGTGGCTCTTCACTGGAAGAATAAAGCAAAATAAATGTCACAATTGAAATGCCACTTCCATGCTTTCTCAATGAAATAAAACGGGGTAAAAAAGAGTCCCAATTACGTAGTCATCTATCCATGACCAATACAACTCTCAGGAACCTTAAGAAAATCCTACAGCATCATAATTGGATTAGTGTGTTCTCCAGTTAGCATGCTAAAAACTTCACCAGTGTAGGACTAATCACCACACAGAGAAAGAAAAGTATATATAGGAGAGAAAGGACAGCAAGTAGTAGTGAATCTATCATTCCTTGAAATTATTTGAGTTTTTTGCCAGCTGCTTTGTTCTTGAGGTGCTGGAAGAGATTTGGTTTGGGTTAATTTTCTTTATTTCTCATGGTTACAGCACAGCAAGCTTGAATTTCTGCTCTTGAGTAAATACTCCAACATTGGCGTTGACCTAAAACTTCAACTGCAGAAGCACCAGAAGTAGTTTTGCGTGGTGTTTTGCTGTATTGCTTTTTAATCTTTTCAGGACGGAAAATAAAACTAAAGTGCTGTAGTGCGTGCCAGCCACAGGCTGAGCACCAGACGGGCCGTGGCTGCGTGATGCAATACCGAGCTCACTGGTCTCTTGGCACGTTCCCAGTGTTCCTGAAATGGGACATAGAGTCACAGCAGTTCAGGTTCAGTAGTGGCAGATCTCTGCAGTGAGCAGAAGGTGAGTGCTCAGCCAACCTTGCCAAGCCAGCAAGATCTGCCTTAAACCTCCCTCAGCTCTAGCCTGTGCGTGTAGCTCTTGGACAGTGACGTGTCCCAGTGCAGGCAAGCTCTTTAAGGCTTATTTCCCGTTTATCAGGTTAGTATCAGTCTGGGATATAAAAGCTGGCAACATCAAATTCTGTATCATAACGAGCTGAGTTGAGTCACTGTTTAATGTTTTTGGAAGTTTGGCTGTATTTGGCATGTTGTTTTACTGTTTGTCATTTTAAGAGAGAAAGAGCTAATGCATAGACATACTGAGGATATCAAATATTGCTGTTATGGGTTGAGCCAGTTAAAAATTGGACCAGATCATGTTTATCAGTCAAAAATAGAAGCTCCATTTTAAGCATATTGCTTTTCTTAACTGGATATGACAATCAAAAAAGCGTGGTCTGCTGGACCAGCCTGAGGCAAATATAATTTATATTCTCAGCCCCTGTAGATTAGGAAACATTATGGCTCATGAGTTTGACAGTTTTCACTGTTTTCTTAGAATGGGAGGAGGGAAGAATTTCATTGTCTGCTCCTGATCTGTTTGAGCAGGCAGATCCAGAGAGGTGGTGGGGGCTGGGACTGTTATGACTTTCTTATAGTTTTCTTTCTTCCAGCTTTCCTCTCAGACATAACACTACTTCTTACTTTAGAATAGGGGATTCCGTGTGTAATTTTACACTTGCCCTTCAATATCAAAAAGGGAATAGTAGATTAATTTTTATTTTCTACCAGAGTTAGCTGTTTAAGTGTTTGTCTGTTTCCTTCAGTGTCCCTTAAAAATGTAGGCTTCCTAAAGCATGACACCATGGTAATAGAACTGTGTAGCACTTTAGTCCTGAGCTATGTGTTTTGTGTGCTCTGTCTCAGTACCCTTTGCTTTCTTTGTCTTGTTAATGAAGGACATGGAGAATCCCGATTGTAAAGGTCTGCTGCAAAGTTGGGATTTATTGTTGGATTTTGGGAGAGGAAACCAAGTGTAGACTTTATTCCTGGAAAGAGAAGTTACGTTGATTTTGCATCTACTGGGAATCCTTCTAGTTCCCTAGAAAAATGGCTGAGAGTCTTTGTTCTTTCAACAACAACGCTTAGTTAATACAGTCCTTTATAAAATGTCAGTAGTTTTGTCTGCATGGTTGTGCACACAATCAACAGGCATTTTGTAGGGAAGTCCCTAGGCAGGAGGTGGGAAGGTTTGGGGCAGGGCAGTCCTCATGCATGGCCAGGACACGTAGCACGGGGCAATATCTGATTTACAGAAATGAGCTTTGCCTCGTTAATACAGAGTAAGAGAATGTGTTTTGAAACGAGGTGTTGAACAATCCAAGTTTTTTCTGCCTTGGACCATTGTTGTTACTGCATATTACATTTTAATCCTGCACAAAGTACCTGTGATTTTAGTTGATGTGCATTGTTTTATTAGGTCAAGAATATCTTTTCTCTTGTCAGGGCAAGCAGATGGTAACACCAAGTAGGCAGTTTGTATTTTTGCTTGTTCCAAAGGGTATGATTACCCTCCTGTTCTAAAACCAGAAGCTGTAATGCTTTAAAAAAAAGAGGCAAATGTAGCAAGTTGCACAAAGAAGGGAAAAAAGGAGGATGAAAGAAGGATTAAAAAACACTGGAAGCATATTCTTCAAAATATGTGTTCAAATCACTGTAGTGACATAGTTCTGGAGCAATGGGGTGTGGACGTGAAATGCAGATGTAATTCTTGGTTAACTTCCCATCCAAGTGAAGTAAAATAGTTCCACCGCTGCCCATCATCTCCTAGTTTTAGGAATGGGGGAGTTGTAGTTTACCTGAAAAGGGTTATTTACTTCCTGTGGAGAAGGCACATGATGTTAGGTGTGTTTGATACCAGGTGGCATTGACTGTCTTCTGAGAGCTTTTACCCTGCCTGAGCAGGGGGTTGAACTTCCAGAGGTCTCTTCCAACCCCAGCTATTCTGTGATTCTTTGAAAGCCTGTAGGAAGCTGCTATCTGCACCTCTTCTTGTCTAAATAAAGTCAAAAGACAACTAGTAGCAGTTAGTCATCTGCTGTAATCCTGGTTGTCATCCCAGGTTTTAAAAAGTGCATGGGGAACTCTAAGTGCTGTAGATGAGGAAAGATCGTGACTTATACAGGGTTATTAAAGGTGATATGAAAGTGAATTGCAAGAAACTGATGAGGAGGGAAGTTGCTCAAAGTAAAGAAGGAAGAAGAAATTGAAATAACCCAATCCTTCATAAAAGGGGTAGTTTTATTTTTAGGTCGGTCATGTATGCTGTAAATACGCTGTTCCGGAAATCTGCTTGGCTTTGTGTTACAGAACACGGAAAGGGCACTCTGCTGTGTTTCCTAAAGTTAGAAAGAAGGTCAGTAGCCCTAATAACTACCTTGCTGTACTAAATAAGCAGCTTTTGGTGCCTTTGAAGCTAAAAAGTTGCACCCAAAGAAGCCAAGGAACATAAGGTGAATAGGTGAAATCTATCTAGATACCTGCACTGTCCTATGGGATTCACAGGGGAACACATGCTTAAAAAATATGGAAACCGTTTTCCTTCTCTAGGGATGTTTTTACCTGTGTCAGCTACATCATTCTCTGTTATGCAGAG
Source organism: Mohoua ochrocephala (assembly GCA_013398855.1). Lineage (NCBI taxonomy): Eukaryota > Metazoa > Chordata > Aves > Passeriformes > Acanthizidae > Mohoua > Mohoua ochrocephala. The sequence goes on from VZTA01001956.1 coordinate 103,223, forward strand.
TGCCATTTAAAAAGTGATCCTTTATGTGACTTTCAGGAGGTAGTGGTTATTAACCTTGCAAAAAACCAAGCCAGAAAACCTTATTCAGATACTTTTGTTTCAAATATCCCTACTGAGGATTTTTGAGTGTTGCACACTTAATTCATTCCTTTTGTTGCTCACTATGTGGCATATCCACAGTTGATTTCTAACCTAATGCTAGGGAAAACTAAATATCTGTATTTTTTTAGTAGTCTCTATCTTTTAAGGACAAAAAGTCTGAATGTTTTTAGGCTATTTGTTAAATGCTTAGCAGTGAGGTTTGGCTCACAAAACTTGTGCTGTGAAGAACCCCAAATGGTCAGGCAGCTGTTCCCTCAAAAATGCACGTATCACACTTGTGATATGAAAGGGCAGAATGCATCCTACTTTTTTCATTAGTACCTAATATTGCATGGCTGAATTTAACATAGTTCCTGTAGAGGTATAAAATAATCAGGGTTGGAAGAGACCTTTGAGATCATCCAGTCCAACCATCCACCCAGCACTGCCACTGTAACCCCTAAACCACATCATCCAGTGCCAGATCCAAATGCCTCTTAAACACCTGCAGGATGGTGACTCCACCACCTCCCTGAGGAACCTGTTCCAGTGCCTGACCACCCTGACAGTGAAAAGATTTTTTCTAATACCTCATCTGAATGTCTCCTGTCTCAGCTTAAGGCCATTTCCTCTTGTCGTCTCAGTTCAGGTACAGTAGAAGACACCGACCCCCACCTCCTTCCAACCTCCTTTCAGGGAGTTGTAGAGAGCCACGAGGTCCCCCCTGAGCCTACTCTTCTCCGGACTAAACAAACCCAGCTCCCTCAGCCATTCCTCATAAGACATGTTTTCTAGCCCCTTCATGAGCCTTGTTTCCCTTCTCTGGACATGCTGCAGCTCCTCAATGTCCTTTTTAAACTGAGGGGCCTGGAACTGGACACAACACTCGAGGTGTGGCCCTCACCAGTGCCGAATACAGGGGAACAGCCACTGCCCTGGTCCTGCTGGCTCATCCAGGCCAGGGTGCCATTGGCCTTCTTGGCCACATGGGCACACTCTGGCTCGTGTTCAGCTGCTGTCCCCCAGCACCCCCAGGTGTCCCTGTCTGTCCCAAGCCACTCCTCACCCAGCCTGTATCGTTGCATGGCTCAGGTGCAGAACCCGACCCTTCACCGTACTGAGCCTCCTGCAGCTCTGTCCTCAGCCCAGACCGAGTCTGCCCAGGTCTCCAGCAGAGCCTTCCATCCCTTGAGCACATCAACACTTCCACCCAACTCGGTGTCTTCTGCACAGTTACTGAGGGTGCACTCACTCCCCGTGTCCAGATCATCAGTAAAGATGTTAAACAGGACTGGCCCAGAGCTGAGCCCTGGGAACACCGTTAGTGACCAGCTGCCAGCTGGATTTATCTCCGTTCACCGCAGCTCTCTGGGCCCAGCCATCCAGCCCGATTTTTACCCATTGAAGGGTCCACCCACCCAAGCTGCAAGCAGCCAGTTTTTCAAGGAGGATGCTGTGGCAGATGGTGTCAAACACTTTACTGAAGTCTTGGTTAGACCCTAGATAGACACATCCACAGCCTTCCCCTCATCTACTAAGTGTACACCCTACTCTCCTTATCCATGCATTTTTATCTTGAAAGGTGCATTTCCCGGGGGTTGGTGTTGGAGAAATAGATGGCAGAAGAAAAACTTTGTGGATGAGTTTCTAAGTAAGCAAACCAGTATTTAGGCAGCTGATGACCTATGGCTATTTGTAGGTCAGATTGACCAGTGTAGTCTTGTTTTCTTGTTTTCTCTTTTATCCATTCTCTGTGTTCATTATCTGTATTTTCCCTCATTCTGAGGGAATGGCAAGTGTTGGCTGTCTGAAACTGGAATCCTTTTGCATTGTGCTTAAGCCATATACACAGGACACATGCAGTTCTTGCTTCATGGATAGTGCATCTGGTTATTAATTCAGTGCAGCTAAATTATTTAGAGGCAGGTAATGTTTCCTTGTCAATAGGCAATATTCCATGTCTTCTAGCTGATTTTCTACTGTTAGTAAGACTTGGAAAATCAGAAGTAGACTTACGCCATTTGCTGATTATATTGTGACCCAAAATATCAGCAGATGTTTCTCCTTTTAAGCAAGCATATGCCCCATTTGAGGAGTTTTTGGTGGCAGCAGGATTTCTTCATGGAAGAGCTGGCACTTTTAACTTGCTCTGGGTACTGTCATGAATCATGGGATGGATGGCACATACGCTCTGTTGAAATTGTGCTGTGAACTTATAAGGAGGTTTCAGACTTCTGCCAAAACTGCTCTGCAGCCTGGTTGAGCTTTCTGCTGTAGAATAGTTTGGCTGGGCTCAAGAGTCCCAGATGTCACCTACGTCTGGAATTGTTGCATTTTTTTCTGCATTTAAATAAAAAGAAGAAAGCATTTCTTAATAGATCTTTCTACTTTGTTAGCCTATAGTGTGCTTCTTTACCTGCAAGTCTCAGTGGAATATTAGTGACGAAATTCATGCTCTGGTCTGAAACCTGGGGAGCTGATTCGTGTCAATGCTAATGTTGTAAGCTGAAGAGACGGTATTTACTTTCTGTAATGTAACTGCTATGACTCTGTGCTAGTTAAAGCTAGTATGCATTAGCTTTAAAATCTTTCAAGATTATAAATGGAAAGTGGGCCTTCAAACCATAAAATTGACCATATTGAAGTCAGCTGTGTAAATATTTGAAGTATTGTTTATGCCTCTTTTTGGAGTTGTGTCAATTTTCTAGGGCTGGTAGATGTACAAATGCAAAAAGAAAAAAGAAAGCTACAGCCTGATCAAAATGCCACTAAAGTCTCAGAAAATATTTCCTTTGTATTTGGGATTATATGTATTTAGGTTATTCACATGAAAAATCTCATTCAAGGCAGTCAATGAAACAGTCAAATTTATTTATGTTTGTGATTTTTAACTATAAAGGTATCTGTAACTTTTTGAACAACGCTGGAAATTAATTTGATCGGTTCAACCCCTCTAGACCCCCTCAAAAATCAAGTATTGTGGGTTATATTTTACAAATATTAGTTTTCTGGAAGATTGTAGAGATTATCAGAAGTGTGTACTTATACATGAATTAATCCCAAACAGATTTAAAATCAGGTCATACACGAAAGCTGTGAGCAAATATGGTATTTAATATTACATTTTCAGGTTCTTACCTACAAAAAATTAATGTAAAAAAGAGATAATACTTCTACAAATGACTTGATGTTTCTTCCAAATAGACATACATAAGTGCATTTTCTACTTTGGAGGATGGCTAAAATAATTTAAACAGTAGCACACCTTTATTAATGCTTGCTTATCAAGGGATGGTGTTTTCTCAGGCATGCTTTTTGAATACACCATTCTGCAGGAAAACTTCCTGTAGTTAACTGTATAGGCATGATTTAAGTTACCCCTGCCATTTTTTTTCCTTACACATTTTCATCTGTTAAGTAGTTGATTGTATACCACCGTTAAACAAATAAATGTTTAACTCGTTCCTAGAAAACCATTCTTTGTCCAGAGAGCAGCAATTGGCTTCCTAATTATACTGTTTCTTGGTTTTTTTCGTATTTTGCAAGTTTTAAAATAGGACTTAGAAACTGTGGGTGAAGTCCTGGCTGTGGTGAAATCATTAGAAATTTAAGTAGCAATTTCAAAACTTCATCCTTTGTCTTTAAGTCATGAAACAAGCAAATCACTCAGTGAATGTGTTTTCTCGCTTACGGGCCTTGCTCTAATATTGCCATATGTGCCTGCCTTGCAGGTGAAGTAATAAAATCTGTTTTCCATGTGCAACTTGTGTTACTTAACTTTATTTATATGTCTGGTATATGAAAGCAGGCATGGACTTTAAAACACTTACTAAACAATCTGTAATATACTATATTCTCAAGTAATTAGACTTTTCTGTAGCTGCCAACTGTAGGAAATTTTCAATTCATTTTGGCAGATTTTATCTTTTTTTTTTCTTTTTAAGCTAAAATAGTTTGTGCTTGAACCTAAGCTTGGCTAAATGCAGCTGAAACAAATAATTTGAAATTCTTTCTTTTAAGTTATTACATTGTTTTAACTTGAAAGCACTTCCTGGGTTTTGTTACTATGGCCTCTGCTTAAAGGAAAAGAAGTAACAAGAAGAAATCTGCATTGCAACCCTTTGAGATAATCAAGACATTATTTTATTCATGCATCAAGCAAGGGAATCAGTGGGAGACAGAAAGTTTTAAACTGCTATTTTAAAGAAATATAGATCCTTTTGGATTAATATTGACTGAAAAATTTATAAAAGTACAATTTCTGCTGTCCTATAGGGTGCTGTAGTACAGCTGTGAGAGATAATAGGTCACATTCCATGATAGTACAAAGAAGATGCTCTATTTATGATTTTGAGTCTGTAAAAGACAAAGCCAGCATGCCTGTTGAAACTCTTCTGTGATAAATCCTTGAGCAAAGGGACCTGTTGTCTTCTACTTTTACTTTATGTAAAGTACTTTACTTCAAGTTTGAGACTCTGTTTCTGAGTAGCTTTAGTTTTTATTTATCTTTTTAAATTTTGTTAGTTTAAATTTCAACCCGGAGATTTAATTTTGAATTACCTTGTGTGCATTTGTTGTGGTTTTTTTTTAATGGGCTAGGAAGTGCATTGGTTTTGAGTCAGAAAAGATAATTCTGAACGTGCTCAATGATGGTGAATTTTGAGGTACTTTGCAGAATTCATGTAAAACTCTTTTGCACACGGCTGGACAGACTGTCCTAAGAGTTTGTGCTGGTTTTGGCTGGGATAGAGTTATTTTTGTTTCATGGTAGCTGGTATGGACTATGTTTTGTGTTTATTTTTGAAACAGTATTGATAACAGGGGGATGTTTCTGTTGCTACTGAGCAGGGCTCACACAGAGACGAGGCCTTTTTGGCTTCTCACACCATCCCACCAGTGAGTGGGCTGGGAGAAAATGAAGTTGGGAGGGGACACAGCTGGGACAGCTGCCCCCAACTGGCCCAAGTGATATTCCAGACCATATGACATCATGCTCAGCTTATAAATCTGGGGGAAGAAGAAGGAGGAGGGGGAATGTTCAGAGTTACAGCATGTGGCTTCCCAAGTCACCATTACCATGATGGAGCCTGGCTTTCCTGGAGGTGGCTGAACACCTGCCTGTCCTTGGGAAGTGGTGAATGAATCCCTTGTTTGGCTTTGCTTGCACCTGTGGCTTTTGCTTTCCCTATTAAACTGTCTCTGTCTCAATCCATGAGTTTTATTTTACCCTTCTGATTTTGCCTCTTCTGTCCCACCAAGTGGAGTGAGCGGGTGGCTCTGGGGTGCTTAGTCTGGAGTTACACCGTGCTGGGGTTCTGTGTCATGCAGGAAGGTAGCTGGAGAGGGGGGAATAACAAAATGATCAGCAGGTGTAATTAGTAAGCCTGTTGGAATGAATTAGAACTACCAGCTTCTTGAGGTGCTTCTCATTTGGCAGCACTGAGTCTGGAGACAGACTTACTGGCAATTGTCCAGAAAACAGGCACAGTCCTTTGAATCTGGTGCTAGAGGATGTAGAGGGCAAAGCCTTTGCTTTCTGTTGCAGCTGAGCTGCTGCAACAAAACTTGAATATCTCATGCCATTTTGCAATAACAAGATAGATGAGGAAAACAGCTGTTGAAAGAGATGTGCACATCTTTAGAATCATAGGCTATCTTCGTTTGAAAGGGACTTTCTGAAATCATCTCATCCAATGTCTTGCTCAGGTTCGATAAAATCAGATTGCTTGGAGATTTGTTACAATTTAGCATGTAGTTCTGGGGCAGCATAAGCTTCTAGACTGCCACACTCCTTACAAAGCTGTGTGGAATTTGGGGTTTTATTTCTCCTACCTGTAAATTAGTGCTAGTGTGCAGCATGCAGCTCTTTTTCAAGAAGTTTATGGGCTGAAAACACCTCCTTTCTCTTAGCTAATTTTTTTGGAGAAAGAGGAGGAGTCTGGTTTTGTCTGTATCATTTTGTTTTGTGCACCACTTGGTCTGTGAATATGAGGAGGAATGATGGGGATGAGTGAAGAGGAAGAGTACAGGCAAGGCAGCAGCATCCACAGAACCTCACCCCAGTTTCCTAGTACCTGAGTGGAACACAGTCTCTGTGATGTTTGTGGAGGCAGGACTGCCTGCCAGAATTTCCCAAACAAAATCTTTGTTAACTTGGCTTAATTATAATCTCTATTCTTTCAAATACGACAAGTAGACTTTCAAGAAGGTCTAAATACAAGATAAATTACAAAGCAGCGTAATTGGTATTGGAAAAGAAACAAGAAAGTCTTTCAGCTCACAGTAATTCCTCAGGGCTTTGAAAGTAGTTTAGTATCTTGCTTTTAGAACAAGCTCTGCAACTTCTAAGATAAATCAGCTCTCCAAACTAGAGTTTGGAAAGTAAAAGTGTTGTTTAAAAGTTTTCTAGTATGTATCTAAACGTAGGCATACATTTTGTAACTCTTGCAGTTCTGTCCCCTAGATGTATGTTTACTCTTTACTCATCTTGCAGTGCATGTAAGAGGTGAGTTTGGTTTGTTGCACCAGTGACTTTGACTGCATAGCTTTAATCTTAGAACAGGTTAAACTTTGTAAGATCTAGGTAGCTCTTCTGTCTGGAGCAATGGTGTATTCTGTCATTTTGGAATGCTCACCATTCATCCTTCTGGCAATACTCTGCCCTTTCAAGAATGTCTTGGGGTGTCATTTTGTGACACTCCAAGGATGTGGGTTACACAAATAACCCAGAGTTAAAGATATGCTTGGCCATGGTTTACATCTTGAATATTGCTGTCAGGTGTCAAAAGAGTTGTCATAAGCAGCAAGCAATCTTCCTCTTTTTTTTTTTTTTTTCTTAAAAAACAAAACCATACAAAAAAACCCCAAAACAACCCCAACGAAACAAAGAAAAACCCCACAAACCAGCTTTGAATTAGGAAAGGAAAATGGGGAAGTGTAGATGTCCTATTATACTCCCGTACTCTCAAAGAGTCATTTGTGGCCTCAGCAGGTGTTCAGTGGTCTAAAAAATATTGAAGTGAATGCATTTCAAATGTGTGTCATTGGTAGAAAGTCAGTAACTCCTGTTAGATTAATGTGCCTTTCAGGGTAAGGGTCTTGAGGTGCTTAAATTTATTGTGTTAAAACTTGCTGTTGTAAAATAATTAGACATGAGTGTACGTATCTTGAAGTTTATGGGTGTTGGATTTATAGGGGACGACCTGGATATTTTAGGAGAATGCTCTTAATGTCATGTGTTGTGAGCTCAAGTAATTAAAGCACTTGCAAAATGACTCAAAATCCAAAAGACATGTGAAATGTCTTGACCTCCTCATTACTCCCTACCATTTTTTATTTTGTTTCTGAACCAGAGGTCTTTTGAAGCCTGTTGAAAGCACTCTGTGAGAGTATTGTTTGGGTGGAAAGCTCTGATAATTTACAATCCTCCTTGTTGAAATACTGGAAAATCACTCCCAAAATATTCGTCTTTTTTGTTTCGTTTAGTTTTTAAATTGACAAAGTCGCTGCAAACCCCCTTAAACTGCGAACATGTCCTCTTCTTTTCAGGGGAGAGCTATGTGTGCGCATCCAACGAACCATATCGCAAAGTTGATTACACCAAGAATGTCAACCCGAACTGGTGCGTGAACATAAGGACTGGGTCCAGTCGGTCCTTGACCTCTTTGACATCCACAAGGAGCGAAGTGAAGGAGAGCAAAGATTTCATTAAACCCAAGCTAGTGACTGTTATTAGGAGTGGAGTGAAGCCGCGGAAGGCTGTGAGAATTCTGCTGAACAAGAAGACTGCTCACTCCTTCGAACAGGTCTTGAATGACATCACCGAAGCCATTAAGTTAGACTCGGGTGTAGTCAAGAGACTTTGTACACTGGATGGGAAGCAGGTAGGAGAATAAACTGCTGTGGCCATCTAATAAGCTAATCTGCTTTGTTTTCATAAATTGAATTATTGTTACTGCATATGCTTTAATCTGCTTCCGAACAATGACAGTTAAAAAACATCAACTTTTAAAAACGTTATTAAAATATTAATATACACAATAAAACCAGAATTGTATATAGTGTGAAATAAGTGGATCTTTACATTCAAGTAAAACAAAGTATTTTTTATGCCAGCTTTTTTGCATTGCCAAAAAAAGTGCCTGTTGATTAAGTTTCTTTGAAACATTTGAACTTGTTAAGATATCTATATGTTTTCAGAAGCAGAGTCCTGTTTTCAGACTACCACACAGTGGCTTAGTGATAAAAGGAAATAATTGATGTCTCCTTCCCTTTGACAGACTGCTATTTCCAGAGGTAGTAACTGACATGAGCTGAGGTCAAGAATTTTATCTGAAATGAATAATTCTGGGAGGGTGGTCACATTTCTGCAACTTGCTTTTTTTTTGCTTTTAGTTTCACCTCTGCAGAAACACAGCCAGGGTTAATGATGTGGTAGGTGTGTGTTCTTGCACAGAAATACAAAGGAGTGGCCCGCAGGATGTTCTGCTGCACCAGTTTAAAGTGCCAGGAACACACTTGCTGTTGTTCAGTCACGTTAATGACTCATCCCTTCATAGAACTGGTCTTTGGTAGCTGATACTTTTATTTGACACTGCTGTGGAACTCTGACAGCATTGTGACTTTGGTAATAGGGCAACACGGGCTGCAGAGTAAATCACATTGTGCATGTCAGGTACCTGGACTCTTGTACTGTTGACTAAACATTGGTATCCTTGCTCATTCAACAGGTATTTCTGTACACCTGCATACCTATACATCTGCATGAGCTATTTGCAAAAGCTTCAGTTGTGTTCAGAGATGTGGGAATTCTTATTGTCAAGTTTTTATAATGTTTAATGCCTAAAAACCACCTTTTTGTGGTGCAAGCTTCTAGCAAAAGTATCGCAGAACAAGTGCACTCAGATTGCCTTGATATGAGGTCTGTCTCTGGTTATGTTCTGTGTGCTTGGATACACTTCTTATAGGGAAATACGTGAAAAGAACAACTTCTGTGTTTTGATGAAAATATAGCAAGGCAAAGGCATCAGTGAAACTCTTGATTTTCAGTGTTTGGTGGCAGCAGGATGATGTGCTCTTTAGTTCTTCTAATAGGTTTGATTTTAAATGAGATTTGTTAATGCTACTTCTTAACAGAGAATCCTTCCTAGGAACATCCGAAATGTGTTTGTCATGTTTAATTTAAATCATAATAAAATAGCTTTGAGGATGTTTATTATGCAGTAATTAGTCTCTTCTGCCCATGAAGTCTTCTGTCACTGTCTCAGATGTATTTAGTCTTCTCAAGCAAGTAGAGAGTCAGTAAGGGAAACTGCAAAAGCTGGGGATTGTCAGTTCACATTCACCTCTTCTTGCGTTGTTAGAACAGCAGAAACTCACTGATCTGCATTGATATGGAAGATGCAGTAGTGCATCCGGGATCAATAAAAGTAGTTAATGTGAAATATCACATACATTGCTTGTGTGTTACCGTCACCCACGGTGGATGATGACTGTCTTCAGTCCATGATGAGGATGACCAATCATTGGTAATGCTCCAAAATATGATTTTTCTTTGCTGCAGTACCTCCTCCTCGCCTTCTGTGGTGAAGGCAGTCATCGAACTTGGACTGCAGCTGTAGGAGTGTTCTCAGGCAGGATTGAGAAATCCCTGATTCTAACTCTGAACAGTCTGCAGGGAGTTGCTCCATGCAGCTGCCTCTCTGTGTAAACCGTTCCAGCAGTAGTAGTGCATGAATGTGGAGACCTCCCTTCCACTGGGAAGAAAGGCCTTGTGCTTTTCCACAGACTTTGGGAAGGAGCCTTTGTTGCACAACCCCAGTGTGACTGTCTTTTAAGAGCTTGTGAGATGGAGTGCCCCAAAGAGAAGACCTATCACTTCAAACACCCTGACAAAAAGAAAAGCCTTCTATTTCTTACCTAGGAGGATGGAGAGTTCTTGTTTTGTTTTGTTTTTTGTTTATTTCTCTTTCCCCAAAGTGAAGGGCTAACCCCTTCAGGGTTTGAGGCAGTAGGGTTTTTTTTAATTGTTTGTTCACTGCCTGTATACGTAGAGGTTGGTGCCGAAGGGCTTTTTGGAGTTTGGCACATAAAGAGTTGCTTTGCTGCCAACTACCAATTGGTGGAAATTTCTGAGCCTATTTTCTCTAATGTAGTAATTGCTTATTCTTCTAAATGTGCTAGGGAGGCAGATCTTTTATGTTTGTGGTAGTCTTGGCACAGCTTGAAAGGCAACCATTAAAAAAAGGCATTTTGTAAATGGCTATGTTCCTATAAATGTAGCTCTTGTGTTTCTCATGGTTCTGATTTTTTTTCCTTGCTCCTTCATATTTTTATCTCTGTGGAAATACATATTTTTTGAATTTTTTTTTTTCTGAGTGAGCAGGCTTAGGTTGTATTTTCTGTTTAATATGGAATTGGGGCTGAAATTCAGATGCTTAAAACATGCATCTATAAAGTTTGTATCCTTTGGTTAGGGAATGCATCGTTCTGTTAACTTGTGGTGTGATTTTTTTATTCCAGTAGAACCATTTAATGTGTAGGGAGAAATGGTGCTAAAACCAGTGATCTTTCTGACCAGTAGAACAGAAAGGATGTCCTCAGAAGAGTTTTTATTTACTCTCCTGACTTCATTAATCTTGACTGTAGCAGCATTTTGATGATAATAGTACTATAGAAAGTAACACCTGAGTTGGATATTTTCCTTGATTATTGTATGACAAGTATCTGGTTTTTAACTGTAAGATTTTATAATGTTTGCAAGGTTCCCTTTTATCTTCAGTTTCAATATGAATGCTGTAACTTAACATGTTAGTGCTTTGTAGCCTGAAGTACAGATTTCTTTTTAACTGTGTTGATGCTGGCTTAATTCTAACTCTTAAGCTGTTGAGCAACCAACTTTTCTTTACCTCCCAAGACTGCTGAGATGATTTTTAAGTGATGAAAAATATTTCTGTTAAAGTAACTTTAAGGTAACTTAGCTTTTTAAAGTTAAAGCCTGCACTGCTTTAACTTTGCAGTGCAGGCTTCTGCTATTCCCGTCTTTGTGCTTCTGACATTGAGGTTTGCCTAATAGATTTGCTTGACCAAAGTGTTTTCCTTACTTGGCTGCATTTTCCTGGAATCTGTCACTATCCTACTGTGAAGCAAGGACAGTCAGACTGAAACTTCTCCAGTTGGGAAGTTAACCCTTTGTTATCTCTGAAGAGAATGGAGGGTTTCTTTCTTGCTAAACAAGCTTCAAGCTTCAGTCATTGTGAAGTGTGGGGTAGCAACTGTGTGGTGAGTCAGGGGGAGAAATTTCCTGTGAGAAGCTCACAAAAAATGGTACAAAACTCTGAAGCTTGTGTTATTTGACACACAAAGGAAAATTAAATCTTGACACTTTTTAAGCTTGCAGCGTGTGGCAGTTTCATGGATTAATATCCGTATCAGGATTGAAAAGGTGGATGAGCCACCTTTCCTATACTCTGTTCCCAAAACAGTGAGAATGCACCAAAAATGAGCCTTTTTTTGAAGGTCCTTTTTTGATGGGCTGCAGGTGGCCGTCTCTAAAACCAAAAGTTCCCCAATTTTCTGGTAATGAAGTTTATTTATAAAGTGCTCATTAAAAGTAAATAGGTAGCTGAAGAAAACAGTTACTACATGTGGATGTATTTACACTCGTCGTGCTCTCTTCTCAGTGATTTTTTTATTCTCTAGTGACAGATTCGAAAACCTTAGTAGAGGAGGTAGCTTTGGGAAAGCAAATCTTTATTTGCTTTGCTGCTGACATACCCATCACAGAGGGCAGAAACCAAAATAAGGGAGATTTTGTTTATCAGTGTAACAGATTTTCTCCATATTCTTGATTCTTTAGGCACATAGGCTTTTGTCATTCAGATCTCAAAAGTTTCCATTAATATATTATTTTTGCTACAATCTTATTCTCAGTAGAGATCTGACTGTTTAGTACTGAGAGAAGTTTTAGAACGTATGAATTTCAGTTTTTTCAGTTTTGTTGGCAAAGTTGTAGCTGTATGAGGTGATTTTTAAAAAATAATTTTACTGCAATTAAGTACTTTGTGGCAAGTATTTCCCTTTAGTTCAATTCTCTCCTACTTTAGGAGGAGGTTCCTTAATTCCAGGCTCTAGAAGTGTACTTTTTTTTTATGTGTGTCATTTAATTGTACTGTAACATCGCTGATATCTCATTACAGGGTGAGAAACAATTGTAATAGAAACTTGTTTCAGTGTTAGCAGGCATGATTGGTAGTTGAAAGCTACCAAAGTAAATCAAGTTTTTATCTTGCATCTCAGGCTTTAACATAGTACAGGCGCTGTACAAATGTACTGGAAATGGCACAGGTTCGAATTTCTGCTACAGGCAGTTTTACAGTTCTAGCTCTGCTGAAATTTAAAATACCATTTTAAGCTGAAATGTTGCATTAATCTGCAAGTATGAGGGGAAGAAATCCTTAAGCCCTCGCATAGCTCACAACTCTTCTAAAGGCTTACATATTGTTACAGAGGAATGTCAGTGGCAGCTGCAGAGAGAGCGATTCTCTGCATTGCAGATCCCACAGAAGGAATTTGTGGGCAAGGAGTCTTTCCTCAGCTAACTTCAGGATTTTGAACAGTAATGATAGTCCCTGAATTCATCTTAAAGGCTGAGGGTCACAAGAGGTAGAGTCAACTCTTGGAAAGCAATTTACATTTTGCCAAAGTGCAGCAGAACGGTTGGGGATTTTACACTGTGGATATGATTGCCAGTAGAACTATGGAAAGAGTAGATACATTGGATGGAAAGGCTTTTCAGAATTCATGGTTCATATCCACCAGAAAAAGCATATGAATCTACCTCTTTTGTGGAAGATTACACAAGTAGTATACACAAGGGATATACAGTTTTTACATTGCCATAGGAAAGTTCAGTAGGGTGTGTGCAGCATCATATGAGAGAACGGGAACAGGACCAGCAGAGACCTCTCGATGCAGCACTGGGATAGGACTGCAACGTAAAAGTGACATATCAGCTGGAAAGAGGCATTTATATTGTTGGCTTGGAGTTTTTTCTTTTGTTTGGAGCTTTTGCAGCTGACATGAGTCCGCAAATTATTAATATGTGAGAAATAGTAAAACGTTTTGTGGAGATGAACCCAGAAGTTGTATTTAAAGATTGTCTTTAAAGAGAGAGAATGGAACTTCCAAAAGAGAGATCTTCCAAGAGAGTAGGAACTAAGTGGCCTGGGAAGTTAAATCAGGAAATAGACACCCAGTACAGAGGAGGAAAGCTCATACTAGATGTCAAGAGCCATCTTCTTGTTCAGTGGATCAACTTGAGACAAAACCAATGTGGCAGAGCTAGAGATTACTTTCCAGGCATAGGGAAGCCCTGAAAAACAGTACAGAGGAGTCCTGGATGAGTCTAATGGTCTTACAGCTGATGTTCATTAGATGAGATGTGGGTTCCTGAGGTTGAGATAAATAAACTTATGTCTCAGATTTACAGGGCAAAAAAGTGATGGATCAGCACTGTGAATCACTTTCTGATGGTTGGCTGCATTTTTATTTCCCTTTCTTTGAGTAAATGTGTAGCAGTGGAATACCTGTACCACCTGGAAGTTGAAAATGTTCACATTTGGTACAGTCACTTTTATGTGTGTTACAGACCAGAAGGGCACTGTCACAGCACCTGTCTGTTCGGGAAGCCTGCTGGCTTGGGTTGAGCTCTGAACAGAGAATGCTTCAACTGAGCGCACGAGGTGGGATTTTGGGAAGGTTTGGGGGCTTTTTTGTTGTTTGTTGGGGGTTTTTTTAACAATACATAGTTATGAATCAATGACTTGACTGGGGAGAGAGACAAGGGGAAGAAAACAATAGTGGCCACTTCTTTGTATCTGAAATAAGTTCTTTTTTATGCTGTCTTTTCTCATCAGTCAGCGAGGGAAGCGTGGCCCAGAAAAAATGCACTACTTACCGAATGCACAGTTGGAATATTGTTGTTCTGAGTGGTTATTGGTGACTCACTGCCAAACCGGAATTTCTTATTGGGTAGGGGTCAATGAACGTGTGTCTGTACGAGTCTCTGGAAGTGACCTGGAAGATGGAAGGGAGGATATGCTTAATAAATACAGATGAGCTACAGGAAACCTGGACGACAGAAGATTAGAAACTTGACAAACTGCAGACAAAGCAGGTTGAGTAATCTTCCACTCACTGGTTATTAACAATGCAGATAGGAAATGACAAGTAGTTCTGGCCGAAGTGGTAAAGGATCACAGCTGAAGATGTGAAGATGAATTCATGGTGTCACTGGTGGTGCATGGGAGGGGAAAGCCAACATCCATGTGGAAGTTACAGTCAATCGTCTTGTTTCTGGTGTATGCGTCAGGTGCCCACTTTGCTCTGTCCTATTCCAGCATCCAATGATGCCAGTTAGAGACAGCTTTATTATGGAAAATCCAGAAAGGAGTAAAAAGATGTAAGAAAACATGTTCTGTAAAGGAAGACTGAAGGAAATGAGATAGCTGAGACTATAGAAAGATAATCAGCAAGTTTTTTGTGCGGACGAACAAAAAAACCCAACAAAACTAACAGCAAAAGAAAATTGTTTGTGTGTTTTCCCTGTGTATAGAAAAAGGAATAATAGGCTTACAGTCAAGATCAGATCCCGTGGAACTCGATGGTAGATAGTCACTGTAAAAATAAGAATAATGAAGAGGTGATTTTTTTATTATTTTCAGCAGATAACTGGACTCTGACAGTCTCTAAGGTTTCTGAAAACTGATCGAGTTTGAGTGTTTCAGTAACTAAAGGTGATCTACCACTTTGGAAGAGCTGTTAAACTGGAGAGAAAATAAAAATCTGAATGCTTGTTGGTACTAGAGCGTGCATGTATACACACCTGCAACCTACGGAATTCGGACAGGAGGGGTTACAGTTAAAGTAAGTTTTATCCTAGTGCTAGCAAACTGCTCCTAATATCTGATGTGAAACGTGATTTAAGGGAAGTTGGGCTTGTGCTGGAGGCTGGAATTGTTTCAGAGAACAGCTCTGGACAGATGCCTGTGCCTAGTCAGTGTGGGATACAGCCCTTGCAAGTCTTACTGAAAACAAAAGGATTGAAGTGGCTTTAATCTTCAGGAAGTCTCTATGGCAGGAAATGAATTCATCCATGGACACCACTACATGGTATTTTTGGTCAGACTTCCAATCGGTGTGCTCAGAGCTGGGAGCCATGGTTATTTATTGCTAGAAGGAAGGAGGAAATAGCATGCTCGAGCAGAGGAGATAATTTTGGCCTCTGCTCACGGACATAGAAATATTCCCATCGTAGTTATATATAGAAGCAAGTATTTGTCTGAAACCAACCTGAAATTAACCCTGCCCTGTCATAGTTGCAGCAATCTGAAAAATATCCTAAATATGAAAATACAGAAATCTTTTCCCAGGTACATATGTGTCATGGAACACTTTCCAAAGCATTTTCATTACATGCAGTGGTACAAAGTACACAGGCAGATAATGTGGGGTTTATGATTTGGCCTGGAGAGTATTTACAATTTCATCACGGTTGCCAGAGGATCACATTACCAGTCCAATTACAATTTTAAGGGGAAAAAAAAAAAAGCAAAATGGTAAGGATTTTGTTTCAAAGCAGCAAAACTGTGATGCTGAAGGTGCTGCAGAAAAAGGATCAAAAAACAAACAGAGCCTTGAATGTCTAGGGAGTCGTCTCAGAAGAGTGTGTTAAACTTGAAGTGAACAATAATGCTGAGGAAGCTCTTCAGCTTTGTTGCATATGCAAAAAATAAAGGTCATGCCATGTGAAACAGCCACAGTCTAGCACTGGAGAACTTGTCTCTCTGGAACAAAGGTCTTTAGAATTTGTCACAGCAGGGGAATCCCTGTGTCTTATTCTTGCTTTCTGGAGATCAATAACCCAGAATACAGTACAGATAGAATAGAGAACGTATCTCTTTCCTTCCCGCAGGGATGCATAATTCTGGCTGTGGGGCTGTGGTGTAATGTTACTGGGAATGCGATGTCTGGTGTCCACTGAGTGTGAATTTAATCTTTTTCAACGAGGTACAGTTTAGAGATGTGATCAGTAATACCCATTGCCATCGGACTAGCAGGTCGGTGAGGTGTGATGTTAAAATAATCGAGTATTTCTAAAAATGAACATAAAATCGGAGCCTGGTGTGAAATCAGCACTTTTAAATTAGAGCGTGGCAACTGAAAAAAATTGCTGGTATTTCAGCTAACAGCAAGCATGTGTGTCCTGTTAAAAGTGACATCCAACTTGCTGAAGTCTTTGTGGATCTATGGAGAGGATAAATCCTACTGGGATTTCAATTTTTGTCTGCGCACACCAAGAGCTGACAGCACTTAATAAAAATGACATGCTACGCAGTGTGGGAAACAATCAGTGCAGAAGTAGTGGTGTCACCAGTGGTAGCATTGTATCTTTGTTGATGTATGATTACAATAATTTTAGTGATGGGTTACAGAAATGGTGTGTGTAGCTCTCGGAATAAAGGAGCGGTATGCAGTCATTGTCTGCCATCTGCCATGCTAAAGATTGGGTCACATGACTTGGAAACTAAACCTTGGGAATTTGTTATGTCCCGCTGAGCCTGCCCATTAACAGATAATTAGTCTGGTAAAAATCTTTTGAATTTATTCTGCAGCTGTCATATGCCAGATTAGGATTTGTGTCACAGGTTCCTCATTACTTTGAGATCTTGGAAATTTTTTTCCCGTAATTAAATTACCCTGTGTTCCTTCAGTAAACAGTTCTTACACTACAACATTTTAACATGCAAATTTTCTTTAAGAATCCTGTTACATCTTACAGCGTAAAGCTGTTTACCAACCATATATGAAAGGGTTTCAAGGCTGAATTTTCTCCATTCCTGTTCATAACAGAGGCGTAAGCAGACTTTCCAGTTTTAGGATTTGGCCTTCAAGTTGTCAGGTTGATGGATCTGTACCTGCTCCTGGGTTGGCTGTAATCAGATAGTGTTTCTTAAGTCTACTGAAGCACAACTGAAATCTTAAAATATGAACTTTTTTATTTGCACCAGTTACTAAGAAAAATGATGTTCTGTTCCATACTAAATTAATGGCAGGAAACATGAAACAGTTTGTTGGAGAGAGGAAAGGAATCTGTCTTTAATGTTTAAAATATTGCTAGGCGATTAATTTGCAGTGAACCTTTAAACAAAGAAACCTGGAGACTCCGAAGGAAAAGCAATATTGAAGTAATAGCAACACAAGCCAACTCTTAAAAGCAGAGAGCTTCCCAGCGCTTAAAAGGAACAGTGACCCTGTTTATGGCTTGCAGATTGAAAGCTTTGCATAGGAGGGAGTGATAACTCAGTGTTTACAGTGTAGGCAGTAAAAGTCAGTGTTCTAGTAGCACTTGTTCACTGAGCCAACAGTCTTTTTTTTTTTCTGTTGTGCAAATATGCAATCTATGCCATGTTCTTCAATATTTATTTTGTTCCTATTTATTTGGTGTTTTATTTACTGACACATGGCACAGGATATCTCTGTGATTATGAAAGGCTTCTTGAAGAAACCAAAATATTTCAGAAGAAAGCAAAAAAGGATAGAACATAGCTTGTAAACTAAATGGGAAGTTGGATTTTTGGCTAGTAGATTTGTTTTTTCTTGGTTTTTCCCATCTTATCTCGAACTTTCAACTCAATTGGTACTTACTTAGGGAGTTATGGGTAAAATTGTTGGAAAATAGACCAGTTAGCTGAGAAAAGTAACAATGATTATGCCATAAAGAGTACCAAAAGAGCCAGAATCCTCTTTGTAAGTGATTTCTGAAGGTGCCATCTCCTTGCATGTACAAACTTGCTGTTCCTCTTTTAAAGAAATAAAGGGTCTGGTTGATTTAACCAGGATAAAATTGATCAAGAGAGAATCAAGCATGAGAGATTCCTTAATCCTCCTGTATTTTGCAAAGGACCCAAAAATACACACACTTAGAATATGCCCAAGTGGCTCTACAGGCGGACATCTGGAGATGTCTTGGAAGTTGGAAAGTGTTCCGGCTCGATTTGCAAAGAGAACACATGGGTGTACTGAACATCTGACTCAAAAACACCCCATCTCTGCAAACAAAATCTTTATACCACGATTGGCTTTATCTGAGCATTAGAGTAAACGTGGCACAGTGAAATTTCCTGGTAGACAACTATTCTGGCCGCTTCTCTCAATTGTGGCTGGTATTTTTGCCTCGAAGGGAAAAGTATTCTCTCCACTTCCCTGGAGGTGGGGGGGTTCAGCAGGGAAATCTCTCTTCTGCAGGTACCCATGCAAGATCTGTTGCATAATTTTTTCACACTCATCTGTTGTATTAGAGCATGTTTGTAATACTTGTTTAATACATACTTGCAAATTTTAGAATATATTACTTTACATTTTTGCTTAAATCAAAAATGCAGCGAAATGGATATTCTAAGCTTGTGAAATCTAAGAGGGACGATGAACAAATGATGAAATCTCGTTCACAAAGCTCTGTATTTTGTCCTCCTTCACTTTCATGCACAAACAATACATTTTCCTGGAGTTTTAGTATCAGAGTGGTGTTATTACCTGCAGTCCTTGAAGTCTGCCACCTCCTTAAGAGCACACTCCTAGTTCAAGCACTAATCTTCCTTTACCTGTCAGGGATTTGCTCTTGCTTTTGGACTGACACAGGTAATCGGATGTGTGGAAACCTCATCATTGTCTTCTGTCACAAGGTATATCGAGAAGCCCAGGAGAGAAGTGTCAGTCCAGGGTGCAGAAGTAGTTTTTGAGAAGTCTTTGGGGTCTGAGGGGGCTTTGAATACTCTTGGAACTAGTAATTATTACACAGATTTTTTTGGGTTTGGCACATGAATACGTTTTGGTTTCTTACAGCACACTTCACCTTTGGCACGTTATTTTTTCCTATACTCTACTTCTCAAACATTTGACTTTTAAAAAATGTATTTATGATGCTTACATCTCATCAACTTCCTTCTCCTCCCATCTATATGTCACTGAATATTAAAATTTTAGAACAGAACTACAGTTAGTGGGGAAATGAAGATGTTTGATATTACTTCTAATGGATAGACACTTCTCTGCAATTTCCAAAGTAATTCTCATGGCTTGCTCACATATCTTGGCAATAATTAGTTGGAGGTGAAAGTTTCTATTCCTTGAGCTTCTATTTTGGAACTTCTTTTTTTTTTTTTCTTCATTTAAGGCCTACATAACAGAGTATGAATGACACCACACATACCGTGATGAAAATGAAAAGGACTTAACAGATATTTTATTTGTTTCAGTACAAATCAAAGCACATGAACAGGAAGTTATCAGAAGTAGTGAGAGGCTATGTACCTGTAAAAATGACTGGGAGTTTAGCACCTTTTATTAGTTTTATCTGAGGCTTTCTGAAGCCTCTGTCACAGTCCTTTGTAAGAAATAAGATTTATATGGAGCTTTTGGATATAAACACCTAGCAAAAGTTATTAAATATGAGGGAAGGGTATGCCTGAAAACTCAGCCTGATTGATGTTTAAGCAGAAAGCACATCTAGTTTTAAAGCTATTAAAATATGATTAGTCACATGGAGTTTATAAGGCCAGATCACAACACTTAAACCTCCTTTCTTCGTCTCTTGGGAGGCAGATGCAAGCCTAGAAGTTTCTAAACACTTATCTGAAACTGAAAACTTCAGTTCATCCATATTGCTTAAATAAGGGTTCTTAACTAAGCAATAAAAGCAGCTTTCATTGCATTAGCCCTGTCAGCGGGGGCTTCACTTGGTGGCTGGGAGTGGAGGGCATTGTTTCTTTGTCAAGAGCCTCCCTGAGGAGAGGAAATGGAATAGTTCATGGGACTATCCTATGGAGAATGTTGCTGTCCTGTAGAAAACAGTTTGTACATGCTCTTCTGGTTACACAAGATAAGTTATAAAAAAAGAAATCAACTGGTAAACAAAGGAGAATGAGATGCATACCTGCTGTGGCTGTTCTCCAGTGCTTGGACACAAATGCTCCATGCACACTGAGGTATGTTTTTCTGGACGATGGAAAGGCTATGAGGATAAGTCTCTGGGTATTTCATCTAAATATGAATCCTCAGTGTTTCACCCTTCTCAAGTTTGCAGCTTGTATCTGAAATTACTTCAAAATCTTTTCATGTGGTTTTTGGTTTGTTTTTTTTTTTCTTCATCCGTAGCTGAGTTTATTGGTGAAATTCTCTTGGAAGAGCATGTGCATTAGAGGCAAAATACTCCTGTCTTCTGGACTGTTTGGCTGATAGTTGGAAATGGAGCTGTATTTTATATGAAATCTTTTCCTTTTTCCAAAATTTTTCCAAAATTGTAGTCCCTGTGTTTCTTCCTTCTCTTCAGAGCCAATGAAAACTGATACAGATTTCTTACCAATGTACTGTGAAAATTATCATTGCTCTGAACAAAAATTCTTTGGTGCTGTAAATGTTGGGGAAGGATGGAGGGAAAAGCTGGGTTTTCACATGCAGACCCCACTGTGAATCCTTGTTAGTAGACTGGTAAGAATGACAACATTCTCTCCTTCGTATGATGGAAAAAAAAAGATTATATGAAGTTCAAAACTGACTGGGGACTGAACTAAAAAAACCTTGTTAGATGTGACATGAGGAATAAATATTAATGCCTCTTTTGTAAATTGACTTTGTTAGGGATGAGTCTGAAGTTAGAGGCTCTTTTTGAACTCATTTATTTCTTAGGGCTTTATATATTCATATATAATTAGTCTCAAAATGTTTTAGATGATTCATGTTCCTTCATACCATGAGTCATTTTCAGTCTGACTAGCACACTCAAAAAATTTTATTTTTAGCTAAGGGTTAGATATTTTTTGTATGACACCTGAATGTTTGTGTAAACTGTCCTCAGATGACAGGGAACAAGTTATAACTTTGTCTTATTCTATAGAGTTACTTTTTTAAATTGTCATTTGCTATACTAGAGAGTGCAAGTTTTCTCTAAAATGGAATATTAGCAAAGTAACTCTTATTCTAATAGTATATTACCAGGTTTCAGTGAGAAAAGTAGCATTCTTTACCATATATACACATACCTATATATATATATATATATGCTTGAGGGTTTGTAGTTTGTTAAATACATAAATAAAATTGTTTTCGGAATTTGTATCCTCAAAACAACAGAATTTTTTTCAATAAAAAGTATAATTGAAACAGTTTTTTCACTTCTGATATTCTGCTAGACGAGATTCTTTGGTTCAATCTGGCTGACAGTTCTTGGAATTTGATGTATTAGGTTATACTTCAGATTTGTGACCTTATGAACGCATTTCCAACTGTTTTAAAAATTAAATTCTCAGGTCAGAATTAGGGTTCTGAGAAATTAATTTTCGAAAAATACCTGCATGTTTTCAGTAGCGCATGTATGTCCTTATAGCGCTTGACAAGCTCGTCATATGCAAAATAGTGATAATAAAATTGCTGGTTGCAAATTACTTACTGAGCATCACCTCTTTTGCAGAAACCTGATATCTGCCTTCCTCTAATTCACAGTGACCCTTCTCCATCACCTCTCTGATGGGATTTGATTTGCATTTGTTTTGCTTGCTTTGCTTCCGCTATCGTAGCGTTATTATTTCATTATTATGAGGTAGCCTTGGAAATCCCTCAAGTGATTTCAGTCTGAGTATGAGAGGCTTTTTTGTACCCCTTTTTTCCCTGCTATTGTTACTGCTGGTGTGTGCTAGGGAAGGTATTTAAATGGATGGATCCCTGGGCAAGGTGTTAGTTGTACACACAAGCTGAGGGATAAATTTACCTGCTTCGACACTCGCTCTCTTTGCCATCTTTCCAACTTCAAAGGATTGAGTGTCCTCAGCTTTTTTTTTTTTTTTTTTAAATTTGGTGTAGATGCTTTTTTGTTTTCCTGCTGATAATATACAGTTTCTACTGAAAGGTAAGGGTAACCTTTAACAAATTCTAAAATTACATCACCGTACCCATAACTGCTTGTTCTCTATAGTATAATAAGTATGTTGTGACTTTATTCAGAGTGCTAGTATGAGCTTTTTATAAATAATTTTCACTGAGAATTTTCACTTGCCCTTTCCCCTCCCTCTCTTGCAGTCTTTCCTCCAATGTGGAACGATTTGTAGTAAAAAGTGGATTTTGTGAGCTAGTGGTGTCAATACATTGTGGGGGGGTTTTTTGTTATTGCAACAAAGTATAGAGTCATTTTAAAATCTTTTAATGGCAAATCCGTTGGAAAGCCACTGGGAACTTTTGGCCGTGGCTGTAGTAAAAAGTTATTTAAAACACTGTATTGGAAGAATGAGTAATCTTGCAGCTTGATGAAAAATATTTCTTGGGTTTTAGTTGATGAAACATTGATGCCTCAGACCACTCACGTTAGGTAAAAATAATCTCAGTATACAGAAAGGTAATTCTGTCAAATGAAGACTCTTTTTAGATTGAACTCAGTGGGTTAAAGTTTTACTTGCCCTTAGCCCAGTTTGTCCCAAGCTTGATGGTAGTAAAGGATGAGCAATTGTGCTTCTCAGGAATGGTGGAGATTGGAAGGACCATCAAGAAGTAAATGAAATGCACTTTTTCAGTGTTTCTTTAATAGAGTGTCACCAGACAGTTTTAGAAAAAGCTGATGCAGCATCTGCCACTTCGTGGTGGCAGACAATAAATCCCCATAGAGGATTTCTGCACTCATTTGGATATAAGGAGTTTACAATGACACACAATAAATATGGCCTTTATTTCAGCCTGCTTAACTGAAGTAGACTGAAGCAAAAGTCTTAATTTTAAAATATTTTATTCTTAAAATATCAATAAAATTTGCCAATTTTGACAAAACAAGTCAATATTTCCTGTGAAATCTGAGTTGGCAGATGATTGCAATAACTTCTAAAGTGCATGACCAAGAGGGTGGCACAGCTACAGACTGAGGGCAGATACATTTGCATGTAGCTTATGAGGCATATCAAAAATAATATGGTTTGCTTTTTTAACTTCTATGCTTGTTAAAAAGCATAGAACACTTTCTAATTATAAAAGTGTTTTAAACTTGTGCTCCTCCCACTTTTAATATGAGCTTAGAGGGAGATGAAACATGCGCATGTTTTAAATAGTGTTATTTTTGTAGTTCTTATACTCTTAAATTTTGCTGCTTTTCTGTTCTTCTTGAATCTTATGCTTTTTTCTTCCCTGCATAGACTTCTCACAGTAGTAACTTCCTGAGGCACAAGGCAATACTTGAACATTTCTGGAGGCTGTGTGTAAACTTAAATTTGAGTTGACAGCACTTAATTAAACATGAAGCATATGATGAGTAACTGTGTGTAGGGAGAGATGGCACTTCTGTTGTGGGTTGTTTTGTAAGTGGTTTTCATTTTTTAAGCCTGCTGGTTTTAGAGTTATCCTAAGTATTACAAATAAGTCAACCAAATCAGAGAAAGGAATCTTCCCAGGAGGACTAAGAACTTTGAATGAACTTGATTTTTGTACTACAGGCACTTCATGCTGTATCTTTTACAGCATTCTCCAGATGCTCTCAGGAATATCCATACTTATAAACACTGAGTTGAGAAAACTCTGCATGAGTCCAGAGAATCCACTGCTCACTTACAGCACTGAGCTGTTGTGCTTTGTTTGATCTAGGTCTTAAATGCAATAAAGGAATTATAAAAATGAGTTTTAGACTTTAATGAAGTCTGCAGAAAGCTGCATTCAGTCCTTGCAGGATGCTTGAGTTCCTCTGTGTTTATTAATAGTCCTCCCTCTTTTAAAAGCACCATTGTGTGACTGCCATCTATTTAATGTAAATATTTGTGTATACATTTCAAAAGATTTTTTTTTTTTTGACTAGTAAGCAAAGAGTTTTGTAACAAAAAATATTGCTGCAGCCTTCTTTCCACAAAAAAAAAGCTTGTCGGGGAAACATCTATGGAATACTTAGATGCAGGATGAACCACAGGTTCCTGGAGCTGCAGTTAACTTTTCCATATGGTGTTCTAAGCAGCAGTTTCAACATGGTGTTCACAGAAAACAGATGGTTTCCAAAAACTAATTAGGAATAGAAAAGTAATCGCTGATAATTTAAAATTCCCTTCTTGGGGGTCTGTATCCCCACTAGAAATATTTTTTGGGGAGACTCAGGAAAAGGAGGAAACATATTCCTGTGATTCAGTATATGCTTTCTAGAAAACCTTTTAGCATTATGCCCTTATTTTTGGAATAAATGGGCCGTGTTGCTTATTGTGCCTCAGACTTGCAATCGGATTGAAAAAGGCTGTTGTTAATGTCAAATGGATGATTTGTAGCAACAGAAATGATTTCTCTAAGCATTTTTTTAAGGCAGCTACTAAGGCAGGTTGTTGTTTGGGGAAGGCTTTGTGCATCAGGCAGCACACCTTAATGCACTCTACAGAGTGCTTCGTAATGCCTGTCCTTTTTAATAAACTGCTGGAGAAAATGCCACAGCAGAATAAAATCAAGTAAGTATGGTCGGATGTGCTGAACACAGACTAAAATCAAGACTCTCACAGAGTGAATCTGCCAAAAGTAGCTGGGCTTGGGTTCTAATTTTGAACACTAAATCAGTTGATCACTGACAGGGCCCCAAGGAGGTCTGCTTGGCACACACAGTGAAACTCTACCCAGAGCTAGTAAAAACAACATATGTTCCCAGAAGCTGCTTAGGAAGCTCTTTAAGCACTGGGGAATAGCTGCAAAAGCCTTAGACCTTGAGAGTAGAAATAAGGACACCAATAACCTCGTAATGAAGGTGTAGTCACCACAACTATTACGCCTGCTTTAGCAATAGTGACTAAATGGATTAGAGCTAATACTGCTGTAAACAAGTGTAAAGGAGTGGTTAAATTCTAACCAGGATTCCAGTCTGGACAGAAATTCTCCTGATTGGAGGAATTTGTAAGAGCAGGCAGTGTAAAGGGAATCTTTTAGTATAACTGACTCAATGGTGATATTCTGACACATTTAACAACCTGCTTTAGCCTTTTATAGTCTGGATTATCTATCTCAAGGCTGGTGATATTCCAGCCTTTGAAGAGAATGTCAGAAATCATGCCTAAGGTAGCATTTTCTGCTCTTGGAGAGTATGATTCTTGTGGAATCTTGTGGATTCTTGTGGAATGACAAGAGATCAGGTGTTTTTGACACAAGGTACCTACAATATATTAGTAAAATGAGATTTTCTTTTAAATCAGCTCATTCAGGATCAGACAACTAACTTTATAGGAAGCTATACGTGTAATGGAAGGGAAAAAAAAGGGACAAATTCTTATGGGTGCTGAAATTATGATGTTTCTCCAGTCATTGTGTACTTTATGCAGCTGAAACCGATAAAGTCTTGACCTGACTGCTGAAAACTGGAGAAATGAGGTTGGTGCCGTGTTGCTGTGCGTGCGGTCAGAAGCGTGTGACAACCTGCTGCAGTGTTTGCTTCAGAGCTGGGTAGTCCTGAGCAGATTCAGTACCTGCTGCTGATGTGTTGCTGGACAGTAGCTGGTGCTGCTGCTGGCTGCGTGGAGTTGTGTTCTCGAGATACTGAGAGGCTGCCCTTATTCCTTTTATTCTGTTGTGTTCCAAGCAGGCTCTGGTGCACAATGTGCCTTTCTGTGCCATGGCAAACCCACGTGCAGGCTGTGGAAGGGGCTCTGCTACAGACCTCCCTTCTGCATGGAGTATTCTTGTTACAGGATAAGTTTTAAAACTATTTAAGTACCCCTTTAGGCTCTTTATGTCATGATCTCATGTGTGCTTAGTCTTGGTGAGGACATTGCTTTCTAGGGAAATGAGGAGGGAATTTGGAATTTTTCTGTTTTGCAAATCAATCCTGATGATGGTAATGGAAAAACCCTGTAATCCAAGGATTCACAAGTTACTTGCACAGGTATTTCCATCAGCTGCAACAACAGGTGCATTTTGAGGCAGGTTGAACATCTTGATACCATTCTCTTTAAACTGCAATAGGCAGCAAAAGCCTGAGTGCTGCAGCATGGATTTGGCCACACTGAGCTGGACCTTGATTAATTCCACTTGTTGGGAGCTATGATGGAAACAGAATTAAAGCTGCCAGAGAGACATTGCAGCTACAGTAGCTTCTAGTTCTGTGCAAAATAACGTGGCACTTCACCTGCTGGGGCTGCATTTGCTACTCCTAAGTGCCCCAGACTGATTTGGGATCGGGAACATGGAGCACCCTCTGGATCATTGAAAAGGTGATCTCCCTGTCACTAGCTGTGTAGCATTACAGCCCTCATCTGTTCCCAGTTTTGTTGTAAACTGGAAAATAGTTTGCATTTTTATCTGTATTTGCAGTTTAAGTAATGTTTCTGAAAACTCCTCTTTCATCAAAATTGGAAACAGGTTTGATAGATTTATAAAGATGCTAAAGGGAACTAGTTAAATGGGAAAAAACCTCACAGAATGGTGAAGCAGTGGCACTAGCAGGCGCAAAACTATTTCATAACTGCTCTTGCTGATGCAGAAATATAATTTTTTTTTGTTCTCATTAATCACATGTATAACTTTTGCTTCCACTTCCATAGCCTGGTCAAGTTTTTAGCTTGAAGCAGATGAGGTTTTGCTTGCTGTTTTGTTTGTTTATTTAACCAGAAATAGGTGATTACTGATTTCCAGACTAGTTAGCTTTGTACACAATATGACTTGGAATGTGAAGAGATCCTACTGCTGCATTTGCTGGTTTTCTGTCTGTGAAAAAAAATGTAATCAGTGCAGTGAAAAGAATGAGGTCTGATACATGAGGTGTTTAGACAGAGTAGGATGAAATGCTTCATGAATTGGTGATTTAACAAAAAAACCCAAAAACCCCACCAAAACCTGAAACTAACAGAAGTACCCCAATTCACTTTTCTTATTGTATTTAAATGGACTTTCAGTAATCTATTAATGCTTCTTAAGTGCTTTTTATATAGAGGAAAAAGGGTTAATCAAAAAAGCAGCCCTCAAATAAAAAAAATGCATTCAGTGAACTCTGACTTTATTAGGTTTGGAGCAGAAACTTGGGAGACTGTCAGTTTAGCAGTAGTTATCTTGAATAGAATTTTGGAAAAAATAGCTTTCGCCAAACCACTGAAAAGGTTTGGTCAGCCAGAGTCTCAATATTGTACAAATCCAAATGTTGCATTGGGCCTCCCATTATGTAAATTGGCTTTGTGAGTCAAAAGAGGTTTGTATTACAAGGAATAAATGTACAATTCTACGTAAATTCAAGGAATATTTGCTCTTCAGTGAGCGGTAGGAGTTTGGAAGAAAGCATGGATTCAAGTACTGCCAGATACAAGTGGAAGAAAGTGAAAAATTCTTTAAGGGTGCCAGCATTGCTTTCTGAGCAGAGCCTTCAGTATTGAGTTTCACTGTTACTGATGTTATGGTTTTATGATTGTGTTTGCTCCAGTCTACACTTCGTAGTTCAGGGTCTTACAGAGGGAGGAAACATGGAATATATTTTTAAAGTTTCTTATAAAAAAAAAAAAAAAGGTTTGGAAATGGAACTTCAGTAAAAATCTATGATGTCTTGTTCCTGGTCTCTGAAAATTTATATCCAGATAGGATTAATGATTTCTGAGCTAATTAATTCAAAATGGGATGAACTTCCTTATGCATTTCAAAAGCACCTATGATGTGATTGATACAGAGGTCCATAAAACATGAGGATACTACCAGATGCTTCCAGTGTTCAGGAGCATTTCTCATGTTCTGGCTCAGCAGAAACAGTCATCCAGACTGCTTTAGAGGTTTTTAATATTTAGTAGCCTGTTGCTAAATTATGGCCCTCTAAGCATCTTCCCCTTCTTCTGATCTACTCACACTTTACCTAAAAAAACCCCTGCACTGGGTCAGTATTTAACTCAGAAAAGAAAAAGTACTGAGCCACCTAAATCCTCTGCCCAACTCACCAAAGTTGAGTTCCAATCTGCTAACAGCACTATAGCAATGAAAGTATTGTGGTGTGATTCTAGAACAAGCCTCAGCAGATGCCACAAAAGTCAACTGACGGATAAATGGGGTTTGGCACCTACCTCTTCTCTGTGCTCTTAAGTGGTCTGGGGAATTGGGCAGGGGTTTAATTCTGTGTTTCTGGGGTGAGGGGGCATCCATTTTGCTTTTTTTCCCTGAAATTGTGGATGTTTGTTCAAAGGAAGAGCTGGAATTTCCGGATCTGAAGGAAGAAGCTTGTGTGGCATTTTGTTGGGTTTTGTTTTAAGGAGAAACTGATGGAGACACCTTTTCTTCTGGTCTGACAGTATTGATGCATCTGTTCTTTTGTCAGTACCTAAAGTGCATTTGTAATACATTTGCTGTCTGAACATGAAATCAAACATGTTTCTTTGTCATCAAATGTGTTTTACATCTGTTTATCAGCTTATTAAAGCAGTTGAGAAGCAGCAGCAGCAGACTTGGAAGTAAAATTGGTCGAAGTTGGGAGCTAATGAGATTGAATTGGATCTTTGAAAGCCAGATAAAAAGTAGTTTTTATTTCCTGTGCTACATTAATATTTCTCACATTTCTGAGCTTCTCATCCTTCTATTAATCAGTTACATCCTCATTTTTCTTACGTGGTGCCCCTAGCCCAGCGTAGCTGTTCCAGTTTTTGCATACAAGTAGCAAGTACAACAGCCCTCAATAATTCATGACAGGCAGAGCAGAGTAAGCATGGAAGTTAATTTGCTGAGCACAAAATACCCCCACGGTCTATATGGATGTATTTTTACACAGAATTTCTGTCTTTTCATCTGTGAAGTATCATTGTTTGGAATCACGCACAGAGAGAACATCCATAAGCTGAATTTTCTTTCTGCATTTCCAGTTTGCAGTTAAGTGAGGAGGATACTTCAAGAATCAAATAACTTTAAAAGCTGTGTGTGCTGTTGTTCTATGGCAGGATGTTGACATTGCAAAACCTGTAAGGTAATATTATAAAAATAGAACTGTAAATTTATTTGGAAGTACAGTTGTTGTTATGCTGAAACAAATAGAACACTAATTAAATTAAGCGTCTTAAGGGCTAAAAAAATCTGTTAAATGACCGAAACTTAAAATACATGTGGAAAGCATCCTTCTAATCTGTAAGGAGCTCAATGGATTCTGTCAAGGCTTCTTGTTATGTGAAGGAGTATCTATGAAGGGAACAGAACTGGGGGAGAGACCTGAGTTTATAGGGTACCTAAAGCTTTTTCCCCACCTATTGCAGTGCTGTGAAAAACAGCTTTGAATGACTGCAGGATTGAAGCCCTGACACAGGAACTCAGAGAACAATAGATTTTTATGTCTCTACGTAACAATATTAAATTTCAGTGAGTCATGCATTCCAACTAATATTTTGGGCCTTAGAATTACTTAATTTGATTTTTTAATAGAATTTGAACAGAAAACTGACTTTAGCAGCTCCTGCACGAACAATTCAAGCCATAGGAAAAACAGAGAATCGCAGAATTATCAGCTGAATGGACCTTTAAATGTCATCTAATCCAACCCCTCTGCAATAAGCAGGGACATCTTCAACTAGATCAGGTTGCTCAAAGCCCCATCCAACTTGACCTTGAATTTTTTCTAGGGATAGGACACCCACAACCTCACTGGACAACCTGTTCCAGTGTAAAACTATAAATCTCTCATTTAAATCTTAAAGACTCATGAAAAATTATTTATACCTGTCATCAAAGGCCATTTCCAGATTTATGCCTTTTCTTTTATTCTTTCTGCGCTGGCCACAAACTGAGTTTGAATTTCTTATTTGTCTGTGGAAAAATAGTTCTCATCTAAAGAGCTGCAGCTCTTGTAATGTCTCCAGGAAATTGTCTGCCCACAAACACTGGAAATTTAGGACTGCGATAGATTGCTGATGCCTGCTGCAGAAACTCTTCTGGTCTAAAGAACCAAAACCACCCAAAAGTACGTTGAATATTTGCCCATATAATTTTTGGGTTTTTTAAGCTCTCCATAGCATGGATGTCATGTTTTTCCAGTAGGGTGATTAGCCAAAGGCACTGATTTTCCTTTTTTGCACTGATAGTGCAAAAGAGGTGATTTTATGGGGAAAAAAAAAAAGGTATAACTTTAAATTTTAACTGCATTTGTATGGTGAAACAGGGTGTCATTAAATCAGTAAGATTTGATTGAGTTGGATGAACCAGATATCTGTCCTTATATGTACCCTTTTTCCTTTTAATGTTCTTTCGTAATACAAGTAGCTTTTATTTTTAGCCTAGCTGCTCAGTGGTAAGATGGAAGGTTAGCTGTGTGAAGTCAGGTGCTATTTTTGGCTCCGTATTAGGCTTCCCAGTTATGCCACTTAAGGAGAGAATCTGTTATGCTGACTTGTGAGCTGGTGTGATTAATGCACCTATGAGCAAAGATATCCTTGTCTTGTAACTGGAAATCCTCTTGTTTGTGTTTCTCTTCAGACAAACTGGATTATGTTCACAATCATGAGCTGCACTTGCTGATTTTCTGTTTCCAATTTCCACTTACTGCATGTTTAGTAAGGATGTTGTTTCTTTGTGTAACTCGTGAAATTGAGAAGCATGGCATTAAATTTCACTGTTTAATATACTGGAATTATGGACTCTTGTTGAAGCAGTGGATAATGCTGAGGGAAGGGTTGTTCAGGGATGTTTTGTGTTACAGAGACAGATGAGTTGCACAGAGTGATTCAAAATGATTCAACTTCCAGAATTTTAGTCCTTTCCAACTGTTATTTTCTGATATCTAAATAGCGGCGTGCAATCAGTGCAATAATTGAAATGCCATTTTGCAGACAGATCAGTTTTGCCCTTTGGAAAAACTGGTGAACAGACCTTGCCAGAAAGTCCTACTGCACTGGAAGTCTTTAAGAAATAGATTCATGTAGGAGCCCACTTTAACTTATGCATATTCCTACAGCTTACTTTTCTTCCTGTCATTTCCATTGCAGTGAGGATGATCTATTTGAATCACACCCAAGTGCAGTCTTCCATTTCCACGTGTTCATTTTCAGAATAAAATTTTTGAGATGTTAAAAAAATAGATGCAAAAATCTTTTTGAAATTGAGATTAAAAACGAAAATGTGAGATGTGCTCTATTCTGTCATCTGTTCCCAACAGCTGTAGGGCTGTGTGCGTTGTGGTGACCTGACTAGTCTGTTTATTCAGTATTTCTGCATTGTCATACTGTAATAGGCGTTTCCTGGGCTTTCTGCCAGACTTTTTCTGTTTACAAGGCAGCAGGCAAAGATTTAACATTTCTGTTTCCTTTCCTACTCCTTAGATTCCCTGTGGGATGGAAGGGTTTGTCTTCTTTTTTCACTGCTATTCCTCATCGTGGAGTATCAGTGGAAAGAGGTTCATTTTCTAATGGTGACTGTAATTATGTGACACAGCCACTGATTAAGTAGTCATTTAGGAAGCTGGCCTAGAAGAATTACTCTCATTATGGTCTTTGTTTCAATTTTTTTTCCTCTTTTTTCTGTTTTCCTAAATAGGTTAACGAGCTCCCTTTATCCAAGGCAGGCAAATTCAACATTTACAAATTATTAGAAACAGAAAACTTAGTTTTTCCCTCACTGCTTGCTGAATTTATTAAACTTGAAGGACAAGACAAAAGGATGCAAGATGCCAAACCTCAAGTGGTAAATTGGACAATGTCTTGTGGAAGCTCTGACCTAGAAATTGGATTTATTTCATAGTTTATTGCAGTGTCCAGCAGAGCTGGAGGAGGCCCTCAGACCTTTCCCAAGCTGTGGTTGTGCATAGCTTCATGAATGTGAATTCATGAATGTTCATTGACTGTGGTGGGACTGCTGGGAAGTTTAAAATTAACCAGCATCCTGGGTTTAGGAGGGACTTTGTAGAGTAAGACCAAAAAAACAAGTGAACTACTTGAATTAATTATAGAGAAAAAGGACCGTCAACATGCTCTTTAATATCCGAGGTAATTTTGTTGGTCAAGATGCACAGTCATATAACAAAAGATCAGGTAATGAATTTTAAATTTTATAACACAGTCGATACTTTTGCATTCTTTCTGCGTGATCTGATCTGTTGCCGTATTTCACGTTTCCTTGCAGACAAAATAGTTGTGCATTTGAGCCTCAGAAATTAAGAGGCATTTGACCTAATTCCAATTATTTTCAGAGAACAAAGGAGGGGTTTTTTCCCTCCTTGCCTGCTAATGACCTCATGGAAGTTGACTGTTGGGGAAGTTATTGTGATGCCTTGCATAGTCCTCATAGCTGCAGCCAGTGGGAAAGATGCGGGTGTCTAGGATCTTACCAGGCTCATGGTTTTGTGTCCTCAGACTTCAGGACTCCCCAGCCTACCCTGAAGCTGTTTTGGGCAGATTTGCCCGGTCTCAGTAGCATTTGAGCTCTGTCAAGCCTTAAGTCAGAGGTTAGCAGCTTGCTTACCCCTCTCTTTGTGTAATTTTGTACACTTGGGAATTCCCAGAGGGATTCTGTAGTAGAGCTGTCACAGAGGACAGGCGTAAGCTGGTGAGGAACAGAAGCTTTTGCAAGTGTCAAGTGCTTCTTCATTACACCGGCAGGAATCTTACCAGTTTGACCTGATTTTCCAGGTTTACTACAGATCTGATGGAGCAGTGGGTTTTGTTGCTGTTCTGTGTACAGTGTGGGCTTCTGGCCCTTGAACAGTTTCCTTTTTTTGCCTGCTTTCAAGTTGCTTAGCCTACTTGCCTTTGACACTTCGTCATTTCTGTGAAGTGAATAGGTTGTTAATTAAAAAAAGAATACTGACAATTATGGTGTTTTTTTAAAGGGCGTGTCAGGGGCTCATTGGTTTGACTTTTCCCAGTCTTTCTCCTTCCTGGGTGTATTCCAGCTACCCATCTGGCTATTCCCTCACTGAAGACCTGTCAGGAAACACGGCTCAGGATAACCAGGCAAATAGCTGCCATAATCTAGTACTGAACTTCTTGTGTGCCTCTTGGTTCAGTCACGAAGGGCACTGATGGCTTGGTAAGTAGTTGGGAATATTGGTCAAACACACCCCCCTTTCCCTTGGTCAAGCTATTCTGAGAAAGAGCAGAAACCAAGGGGAAGTTCCAAGATAAAAAATCCTGTGTGAAAATCATGGTACTCAGTAGGGAAGGGTGGGAATGCCCTTTTCACCTTCCTTTTGAGTTCCTGAGGCTGCCCAGAGGAAACTTCCCTTTGAAAGTTAAGCCTGCTCCTGTGGGTGATGGAGCTGAAATGGGAGACAGACAACTGACCTGTTTCTGCAGGAGTGCTTTCCTTGCATTTTGCACCATAGGACACGCATAAACCCTGGAAATGTAAGGCTGGCAGCTTCAGGAAACACTGTAAGAATTTTAATAAGGCTGAATGGCAGTGAAGAGGAAGTGGCAGTGCTAAAAGTATTTCAAAAGGGGAAACAAAAATGATGCTTGCAAATACGACCTGACTGGTAAAATAGACAAATATTTGACTTCTGCTTGCTCAGAAAAAAAGTTGATGCAAGGGGCAAAGGGCAGAACTGCCAGGGCAGCTCGGTTGTGATCTGTCCCAGTCAGAGGAACAGCATTTCCCACAAGAAGCATGGAGACCCCTCTCGCTTAAGGCAGTAGCAGGGAGGTTGTATCTACATTTGTCATGCTGACGTTTAAAAAATTATTCACATTTTCTTTCAGCAATTCATGGGGAAAAAAAAAAAAGCTGTAGTCCTTGAAGAATTTCAGCCTCAAATGCCTGTCTCAGCTGCTGAGCTGAAAACACATTCACAAATCCAGCTGTTGCTGTGCATGCCAGTTTTCCTAGTTGTCCTTTTGCCTCCTATGTTATGTGCTTCCTTTTTAAAATATTGACACCATGTCCTGTTTTCTTGAAGTCAGTAGATGCAAATATTTTTTCCATTGTTAAAACAAATACAAATAATCTCTTCTGTCTTTTCCAGTTTTGATGTTTTAGATCCATTTTCAGCTGCTGCTGAGAATTTGTCATCCAGAGAAGCTTTCCCCAGACAGAGGGTGTGGCTCTTCGGGCTTAAACTGTGCAGTCCTGTAGCTGATTACTTAAATGGAATCAGACACACTAAATTAAGCCAAACTATTTGTCTTTATAGGCCTTCCTCTACGTTTAGAATGAAGCACATTTGTAGAGCTGGAATAAATACAGTTTATCCAGCAAGCTACTGGCTGGGGGCTGTTGATACATGATCACAGAACTCTGTTTAGTGCTAAAGATTTCAGGGAACTTGAATTTCCAGGAATTTTTCGAGTGTTTATAAAACCTTCTTGGCTCCAGTCTCTCTCTTTTTTTTTTTTTTTTTTTTAAGTGTTTTTCTTCTGGAGATTGGAGGAGAAATATTTTCTGGATAAAGGTTTATTTATTTATTTCAATGTTTTCCTGTTGTATCTTCATCATAAGGGACAATCAATAAATGCATGAATTCTGTTTATAAAAGATTGATCATGATTCATATTTTTTCTGGAGGGGAATGTATCTTCTGTTTGTCAGATGAGGTGGGAGTAGGGATTGATGCAAATCACATTTCAAGGCGTGTGTGGTGGTAAGGGGAAAGGGATTTCCATATGGATGACAATTTGTCTATTCTAATCCAGTGGCTCGATCTGACTGAAGAAGTATTTCTTTGAAAAGAGCAAACTTCTTTGGTTTTAAATATTTGTCAGAAACATAAGTCTGTTTTGGAAGCTAAATACGATGGGTGTATGTGACATTAAAGCACTGCACTAGTAGACAGCAGTGGATCAGGAATTTGATTTTTCAAAGAGATGTCTTTTTCTCCCTTCCTTTTCAACACCCCATGTTTGCAGGGTTTTTCTGCATTTAAACCACATTTTTTGTGCTTTTAGCTGTGTGATTTTGCAGCACTTTGACCAATAATTATCTTGTGAACTCCTGTTAGTCATGACACTTCTGTAACACAGTGCATATTTATCATATGTACCTCTCTTAAGAGAGGTCTTTGTGTTTGTCAAAAAACTTCATCCAGTGTCTCGAGATTTCATTCCTTCAGTTGGGGTCTATTTTGAGGCTGTTAGGAAGCCAGGGATGCCCCGGGTGGTTTGCACATTGTCTCAGAAAGCTGTGGTGAGAATGCAAGTGAAAGGATTCTGAGGAAAGGACTGAGTACCAGTTCTTATTCCGTTCCTATTCACACTCTCTGCTGTGTGTAGAGACATATTTTGAAGAAAAGCAGTGCAGCAAGACAACCTGAGCAGCCTAGAGTTGTCAGAGGAGCTCCAATAAGTCATTTCTCGTTTTAAAGAAAGGGATAGCAGTGGAGTTACCAGGTCACAGGCAATGTTTGTCTGGGAGAGGGTTGTTGTATTTAGAAATAAATAGGGTTCAACATATTTTAAACATGGTAATTGAAACATGCAAAGTCAACAGAGAAATTCTTTTCACACTAAGTGCAACAGAACAAAGAGTGGGTAAGACAATAGAGATGGATAGTGGAAAGAGAGGCAGCCTTGTACTAAATTTTGATCCCTAACTTTCTGGAATACCTGACATGCTGTTCATATGCACAAATTCCACTGCTATTGAAATGTAAAAAAAAAAAAAAGTTTTCAAAAATTTTTTGTTTATACATTTCTAAACGGATTGAATCCTGATTGAAATAATAAAAACCCCCTCCTAAGACCTAAGTTCAGATATTCTTTGGAGTGGAATTGTGCAATTTGCAAGTGAGACCATGGTGGATTTGCAGCATTCAAAATCACATGCAAACAAGTTGAAACTATTAACTTAATTTTCTGAACACTAAGTGAGCAAAAAGCTTTTATCATTAATTGCTGTGTATACATTGATTCTGTAGGAGATGAAGACTTCATTTTAACATCAGTTTGCACCTTGAGAGATGCTCCCTTGACTTTATTATGATAAAAGCCTAGAAAAATAACTATTAGGTTGTACTTTTAGAAAAATGCATTTCCATGAATTTAGTTTTACAAATGCTTTCCTCACCTCATAACGTGGAGTGATTTGGGACTGGTAAATTCTAGCAGATCTTTGTTCTTTGTGGCATACACTTGCCCGATATTTTCTTCATTCTTGTGTACTTTATGTGTAGCCAGTCTGGATTATTTGTGGGAAGAAGGACAACTTTGAGTCCTGGAATTAAGTGAGCATCTGAGTAAAGCTTTCTCA
This sequence comes from Mohoua ochrocephala, assembly GCA_013398855.1. Lineage (NCBI taxonomy): Eukaryota > Metazoa > Chordata > Aves > Passeriformes > Acanthizidae > Mohoua > Mohoua ochrocephala. The sequence goes on from VZTA01001956.1 coordinate 139,469, forward strand.
TCGCTGTGTTTATCCGGCTTTCAGTTATAAGTGTATTTAAGCCTTTTATAGTAATCTGTCTTGGTGTGTGACTGGCAGGTGGGAGTCACACAGGTCAGGCACACCGTGTGTGAACAGGCAGAGGCTGCCATTAGCCTGAACTCCAAGGTAAAGGTGCAGTGACTCCACCTCCAGCAGCTTATCTGATCCCTGGCACTCGGGATTACTCCTGTGTGTTTTTGCCTGCGGAAGCTCACGTTCATACGTGAACGTGTGAGGAAGCGTATATGGGAATTATACCTTAAAATTCCTTATTCATTCCCATTCCTAGTAGCCGTTTTCAGCAGATTTTTCAGGAGCATTTCTAAGGGTGCTCCTGTCATCTTTTGTGCACAGATCTGAGCCTTTGTAGAATTGCTCTGCAGACAACAAAGGGATGCTGATGCTGGCAGTTATATCCCTGTGTATTTCCCAGACTCTGACATAAAATCTGTCATTCCTTCCTCTCTTACTCTCAGCTCAGATGTTAGACTGGATGGGTTAAGGGGTGAGGTGAGGTGAGGCTTTCCATCAGAAGAGAAAGATTAATTTTAGGCACTGCTAAACCACAGCGTTTAACTCCAACCTGCTGGAAACAGCGCTGCAAGGCCATTAGGAGCAGAGGTGGGTAGGCAGAGCTTCTGGAAATGGCTCCCAGGTTTAGGGGCTTTGAGTGTGAGCTTGCACCTCACAGAACATCTCTGCCCATGTCCCGCCAGTGCTGCTGGGATGAGTGTTCTGGAAACTTCCTCATGGCTTTTCCTGTTGGCTTGGTTGCTGGATTCTGGAAATCTGTGGAAATGATGAGGAGTCCTCTTGGTTATTAAGCAGAGAGGAATAAATCCCGAGTTAGCAAAACTTCCCTTAAATCTGTGCAGCCTTTTCAATCCAGTTTTTGGTACCTCTTTGGTGCCTAAAAGCAGCAGTTTCAGGCAGAGCTGAAAACGTCTCTCGGGAATGAGAGCAAACCGTCCTTGCAGCAGTAAGGTGACAATGACAGGATTTTGGTGCTGGCTGTGGCCCTTTGGCTGCATAACACAGTGACACAAATGCTGGATGCTGCAAGCGGCGCCGCGCCGAGGATCCGGCTGCTCTCCTGGGGGAGCTGCCATGACAACTGCGCCGCTGCTGGGGAATGCCCTGCGCTGGAGTTCCTGCGGAGAGCTCAGGGCCATTGGTATTCCGAGTGGCTCTGGAATATTGCAGGCACCAGAGACCCCTTCCTGTACTTCTGCCAATGTTTACTATTATCACAGTGGGGGAAATATGCAAATAGTGTTGACAGGTATCTGGGAAGGAAAAAAGCTGGTTTCTCTAAAAGCAGATCTTTGTTTTACTTCTTTGATTTCATGGCTTTACCAAATGATTCTAACTTTTACTATTTATTTTACTTTTACATTTGGGCACGCAATGTTAAAAAAAAAGGGAAACAACTATACATTAAAATTTTAATCTGTTTACATCTAAAAAAAATAGCTTGCTACCTGCAAACACTTGTTTCCCTCACAAGGGAATTAGAATGACCTCAGTGGAATTTCTTGTTGTGGCTTTTTGGTTTTAACTGTTTTTAAAACAGACACTTGCTCCTTCACAAGGTAATTTTAATTGACTTTTGAGGATGGAGGTTTTTTCAAGGTCTTTGGTTTTGTGTTTTTAAAGAATGTCTAGAACATCTTTCTGATATCCCAATCCTTCTTGACATACATTATTTGGATAACATCATTATCCAAGTAGCATCATTACTCGGATAATTAAGAACAGACAATTGCAAAGAGCATGGAAGGGACTCTATTTCTTTATTTTCTTGGATAAGAAATACGTTTTCATAAAAAGGGGAATTATTTCATGATTTTTTTTAACAGGACATTAAAACATGGAAATTAAATGCCTCAGAACATAAAAAAAAACAATTTGCAGATGCAATCACTTTAACTCAACAGATCTTCCCACAAGCAATTAATGTATTCTTAATACAAGAAGCTTTGATATTTGAATAGTGTTTTCAGATGTTCCTGTCAAAGCAATGTGTGTGTAGTTACAGGCAAAAGTCATCAGCGTGCTTATGTAACTATAAGCAAAAATAGGGGTGTTAAATGCAAGAGGAATTTTTGGAGGTTGGGAGCAGTCATATTTTACATTCATGGCCCTGATGTTTCCTGCACTGGTAGACAGCCGAAGTACCGAGGAGCTGGAGTGCTTGGGTCATTGCAAAAGAATATTATGGTATCACTGTGAGAAGGTAAAGACAAACTTGTTAACTGTTGCTGACTAACTCAAGATTTGGTTTTGAAAGTCCTGCCTTTGTTTGTTTTGCTGTCCAGGTAACGTGCTTGCAGGACTTCTTTGGAGATGACGACGTTTTCATCGCGTGCGGGCCGGAGAAGTACCGCTATGCTCAGGATGACTTCGTGTTGGATCACAGTGGTAAGACTGCACATCCTGAACCCACTGAAATAGGAAATTCTCCATCCCATTCCCCTCTTCAACCCTCAAGAATTGTGCCATTCAGGAAAATATACAAGGGAAGACATTTTCCTGTAGACAAGAAAGTTTTTTCAAACCATCGTCGGGATTCTGTAAGCCTGTTAAAATGCACCAACAAACCTGATCCAATTTCCTGCAAAACAGACACTGTCTCTGAAGCTACACGGAAAGCAGAATTGAATTATGAGAGGTTCAGTCATGGAGCTAATGAATCTAAAATCTGTTAAAGATGTTCACTTTTGGCATCTGTGACTGTAGGATGATTTCCATATTTCTTTTTTAATGAGATTTTTGAAAAATCTCATATTATGGCCATGCTCATTTCCAGTCTTGAATTGTCCTGCCAGACAATTCGCACACTCCAGTCTTGTCTGCTATAGACCAAGTGTTGGCCTTGTATATATTTTGAGGTTATAAGGGAAGCTGGGTAGGGAAGGAGATGAGACAAACTGGGACAGCCCCTGCTGTCTGCCTTGGGCAGATCATGAATTGAACTTGTTTATGAAAGTTGTTTTTCTGTAAAGAAAAAACTTGTAATCTAAGTTCAAGGAAAAAGCAATCCTCTGCCAAGAGTTTTGGAATTGTCTTGGAATATCAAATCATAAATATGTTGGAGTTTTTTCCTCCATGTTCATGGAATTGTAGAATAGTTTGGGTTAGAAGGGACCATCTAGTCCAACCCCCAGAAATGAGCAAGGACATCTTCAAAAAAATGGTTAGGTTGCTCAGAGCTCCGTTGAACCTGACCTTGAATGTTTCCTGGGGTGAGACATCCACCACCTCTCTGGGCACCCCATTCTAGAGTTTCACCACTTGCAAAATAAAAAATGGCTTCCTTATATTTAGTCTGAATCTACACTTTTTTTTAGATTAAAACCATTCCTCTTGTTCTATCACTACAGGTCCTACTAGACGTGGTTTTTTCTGTCTTTATTGTTCGAGCTGAGAAACACCCTGTTTTTCTTTTATGAAAAAAATTAATCTCTGGTAAAGAAAACTCACCCTGGCAAGAATAATTAGATTATTCCAGAGGAGCTTCAGGTTGTGAAGGAAGGATTTTAATTTCTTTTAAAATAAAAACAAAAGCACCTGCTGTTCCTGTAATTTTTACAGACACAATAATTTCATTACAAAATGCTCAGTTGCTGCAAGAAGTACAGATGTATGTCTGTCCACTGGCCTATCCGTTTGGATGGATGGAGGATTCAGCTGGCTCCCATTCTGCTGTTTTTGCCAGGGTGCTGCTTTTCCAGAACTGCTTGATTACATTGAGTCAGTTGGTGTGGGGGTGGCAAAAGGGGTGTTTTTTAACATAGTTAACAGCTAAAAAATTGCTTTGTTCTTATGAAGGAATGGAAGAGCATGGTCGTATTTGCTCACAACGCAGATCCCAGTCTGGGCATCATCCTAATTTCCCTAGCAGGTTTTAAGGCTGTAAATTTCCTTTTCCCATTGCACAAGGCAAAGAGTAGTTGGGCTCATTTCCTTGCCTTTATCTCTTTCTTCCCTTTATCTCTTCAGCTTTGGTGGTCCCCGCTTCCTCTAAGAACTCTGGGGGTCGTAATGGAGAAAAGCAGGTTATGTACATGACTGGCAGGGCATGCAGCTCAGCTTACTTTTTCTCTGATGCCATGGCACCCTAATGATGGCGTTGGCATCAGGGACGAAATAAGGAGAGAAATTTATGATTCCGCTCTGAGCGATTTGCTAACGATGCTAACCCTAGGAATTAAAATGTGTCCAAAATGTCAATGCACATGTGCTCATTGATTCCTTTCCCACTGAGGTTGTTATTTAGTGATGTACAGCTGATGGTAAATGGCAGTAATCTATTGTTTCAGCCTTCTGGAAACAATAGACATTTTTCACCTGTTCAAAAATTGGTCACAACATCAGTTTCTTGAAAAAGAAGGGAAATAGTGCTGGCTGTGCAGCTGCCCTGCATGGAGGTGCCATTACAGCAAGAACCTTGGCATCAGCATATGTACAAACTTGAATTATAGTAATAATCCAGCCTCAAGACATGAAGAAAAGTCGTCTGCAGAATGTCACGTACAGTATTGAGTAGCTGAAACAGGTTTTTATGGTGAGCAGGTTGGAGCTGTGAGATGCTCTTACAAATCTGTTTGACTCAGCTGGGCAAAGATGCTTAGAAGCTGCTGGTGATTTTCTGGATAACAAACAGCCACAGTGGTGTGTGGAGGGAGCCTGTGCATTGAACTGTTGTCAAAACCCTTGACAGAGAGTTTGCTTGCTTTGTAGAATGTCGTGTTATGAAGTCTTACTCCCGCTCCTCTGCTGTGAGGCACGCTGCATCCAAAAGTCCAGGACCTTCACGTCGGAGCAAATCCCCCGCCTCAGGTACTGCTGCTAGGAAAGAGCTGAACACATCAAATAAAAATGAAAATGAAAACATGAAAATTAAGGGTTTTTTAACGGAGTGTAAAAACCCATTGGCTCTGTCTGTAATACAAGTGTTTCCAGAGGGGAAAAAAAAACTTTTTTCACTTTGTTTTAAAGATTTAAGACTAATAAAAAATAAATTTTCTTTTTTTTTTTTTTTTAAATCCTAGGAAGAAACATGGTTTCTGTTTGTTAATTACAGGCACAAATAGTTTCAGTTTATGAACATTGGAGTAATTTGTGCTAATTGTGCACTTGGGATATGTTTTCAGCATGGCACTTGATTTTCCTGAAGACTGTTAACTACAAGGTGGTTAAATTCATGTTCATTGAACTAGAGTATACCCTTAAATTTTGAATTTGAAAGCTTTCTCTTATATAAGCCAAGTATTGTCAGAAATACAGGACTTTGCTGGTTCAACTAATTTAAGACATGTACTGTAATGTTATTGCCCATTAACAGAGAATTTTTCTTCTTGTGCTTCTTGTAATTTCAAAGAAAGGTGTTCACACTGTGATTTTGCCACCAGTCTGGCTGAACACCATATGTTCCAACCATCGAGTCTTTTATGTAAATAAAGGGAGAAACTTGGAGTTTTTAAAAATTTTTTAACCTCTGCATTTAATTTCTAAATACTTCTTTTTCCCCTGAAATCAATCTATTGAGCATGTAAACATATGATGCTCTTTTTTGAATGTAACTATAAATGTGAGCTTCTGTGTGCATTCAAAACTGTGACATGTTCCATATTCTCATTTTCACATTTGCTTTGCTTAATCGATGCTGGTTAAAGTCATTTTATCTTTGGGTTCTTTCAAAGTGGAATATTAATAATCTGTTTATAAAGGTTGAATATTTAACTGAGAAGCTTCAAAGAAGGATTGCAGAAAAATGTATCACGAAGGGCAAGTTTTGCAACTGATCTACTTTTCATGCAATTCTGTTACCTCCAATGAGATCGTGTAGAATATCTATCAGCAGTGAATTTTATGCAAAGTATTTAGATATCAGTGCTGCCATTTCCATACTTATTTCTACTTAGACCCCCTTTGGTTTGGTTAATTTGAAAAATGTATGCAAAGTGTCTGGTATTTATCCTTCTATTTACTTGCCTTTTTTTTTTTTTTCATGGAGTCCTTACTTATCTTTTATTTACCCTTCTTCCTTCCATGCATGTTCAGAGCTGCTTAATAACTTCTTTCCTTAATGTCTTTTTCCTTTGTGTCAAATATATGAGTACAGTAAAGAGGGGTGGCCACTCCAGTGCTCATTCTTCAGCAAAATCCCCAGGTGAGCCATTACTATTATGGCTGTGTATCACTAGTGTGTCTCCTCCCTCTCCATTTACCTGTATTTTTGGTGCTGTATTTGTGAATATTTTCAAGCTTGAAACACACATTTTGCATTTGATGAAACAGAGACATAATGGGTGTTGGGGGTGGTTTTTTTTGTTGAGGTAGATCATTTCAGGGAAATAATGCTTTTTAGTTGTTGGATATCTGCTAATGGTGTCAAAGTTAAATTTTTAAAGGTGTAATTTGACTATAAGTAGAGGAGCATTCTGAGGAGCAACACATTGGTATGTTTATTCTAAAGCGTATTATAATAGAAAATTTCAATCAGCAAAAAAAGAATTTGTGAGAGAATTACTGTAAAAAGCAGTGCAAAACCACATCTTAGGTTTTAATTTTATGTGCAATTTCTTATTTTTCTTTGTTTTCTTGTATTATTTCAGCCTAAGTTCTAAAAAAACTGAGGAATCTCTTTGAACCTTCAGTTCAAAGTGTCTGTGAAACAAGTAATGTACAAATTGATTAGCAAATAAATTGAGTCTTTGGGTCATACTGGAAGTTAACAATTTAGAAGCTGTTCATAGATTTTTCAGTTTTAAACATTCCAATGTGCCAAACATGTAGCCTAACATTGCTGCTTCAGAATGACAGAAAAGTTTGAGGTTTTTTTCTGTATATTCAGACTGGTATGCATGTGGAAAGAAACCTCAAAAGCATTTATGCTTAGAAAATAGATTAAAAAGATAAGTTTGGCATACACAGGGAATAATCAGCAAATCAATAGCAGCAAACAGGTTTGTGCCAATACAGATTGCTGGTTTTTTGAGAGAAAAAAAAAAAATGCTGCTGTCTGAAATAGCAGTGTCATGGTTCAACCTCAGCCAGCAACTAAGCACCACACAGGCACTTCCTGACTTCTCTGCTGCAGCAGGATGAAGGAAGTGAATTGGAAGGGTGAAAGTGAGAAAATTCCTGGGTTGAGATATGAGTGGTTTAATAATTGAAGCAATAATAGTAATAGCAACAACGATGCTGCAATGAAAATAACAAAGAGAGAGAAATAAAAACCCGAGAAAAACAAGTGATGTGAATGGCCAGCTGACTGATGCCATCTTGTCCCTGAGCAGTGTCCCCTCTGCCAACATTCCCTCATTTTATTGCTGAGCCTGACACTGTATGGGCTGCAATATTCCTTGGATCAGCTGTGGTCAGCTGTCCTGGCTGCGTCCCCTCCCAGCTCCCTGTGCCCCCCCTGCCACATTAGGGGCAGAAAAGGCCTCGGTGCTGTGCAGGCCCTGCTCAGCAATAGCAGAAACATCCCTGTGTGAGCAGCACTTCCCATCACAAATCCAAAACCTAGCCCTGTGCTCGCTGCTGTGAAGAAAATTAATTCCACCCCAGCCAGAAGCAGCACAGGCAGTTGGCTGATTCCCTATAGATGCAAAATTTTTACATCTAGACAGGGCCAGTTCCAGCTTTCACTGTTGTTGCAGTTGCTTAGCAGCTCGCATGAAGTGGATCTCCGAAGGCAAAGAGGGATCTGCAGACAGTTCTTTTCAGAAGGATCCTCAGCAGAATTAACCGTGTGTTCTAGAATCACAGAAGGACACAATTTGGAAGGGACCTCTGGGTGTCATTCAGTCACACCCCTGGCTCAGAAAACCACCCTTGTCCGCCAAGAATAGCTAAGATATTAGCAAAGAGCTACAGTACTGTCAGTGTAGGCTGGGCTCTTCTTCCTCAGACAGTTTTGGGAGGGAGGAGCGTTATGTTCACCGGCCAGTTTCACTGGGACAGTTTGGTGGCTCTGTCAGTGCTTAAAGAGGATGGTAGTGGCTTAGAGACAGATAAAAGTGCCTTACAGGGGTCATGTTCAGGAAGTAGTGACTTTTCTGTGAGCTGTATAAAAGAATCTTTGAACAAACAAACAATTTTTTTTCCACCTATGGTAATAGTTTGTCATTTGGAAGCAAACTCTTCTGCTGAAGTGTCTCATTTCTGGTCACGCAAGAAGCAGGAAAGAGTAAGACAGCAGTCACTAGCCCTTGCCATTGTCAGACTTGAAAATTCTTTGTAAAACAAGGATGCATTGGTATGCCAGGTTATCCCAAACAAATTGCTGAAGTCTACAGGAGGGTAGTATACTTTTAGATACTTTCAGCATCTCAAAAAAATACCCCTTAAAATCACCTATTGTTCTTACAGGCAAACATTGTTAAAATCAAGATGAAAAGAAATATACTGAATACTTTCAAAAGAAAAAACTAAGGCCTTGGTCCTGTAACAGAACTGAGAATATAAATCCAAGTTATCAGACTTCAAGATAGATTTATTCTGTAGCTAAACACTAGTTAGTTATATCTTAATATCATACACCAGAGAAGGAGATCTTTGCGAAAAATGAGGATTTGTGGAAGTTGCAGTGCAGTCAGCCTGGCCTACTGGCAGATGGGCTGCCCAGGTTGTAAAGATAGTCCTTGGAAGGCATCTCCCACACTCAGATAATGTCAGTGTGCTGGGTCAATGGACACTTGTGAAATAAATCAAATAGTTTAAGAAGTGATGCATAACCCATGGCGCCCCTGAATATGTAAAGGAATTGTGCAGGCGTATCTGTTATTTGGTTTGAAGCTCAGTTTCTGTTTACCAGGGTCGTCTTTTCTTTCTGAAAAAATAATTCATCACCATAAATCAGCTCTGAAGCATTTTTAGCTCTTAAATTTCTGCCTAGTGTTTTTCTCTCCCACAAAAAATGAGGTTCAGCTAGAAAGAAATGATGTCTCATCATATAACATTGCATCATATTTGTGTCTGATGGACAGTGTGCTATTCTCTCTGCATAATGAAATTCATCAGCTTGTACTTTTCAGAAAAATAAAAGGACTGACCTAAGTTATATTTAATACACCAGAGAGATGACAGATGTTGTAGGAGGCCTGTCTAAAAATCTGGACTTAAAATGAACGAACTCTTTAAGTCAAGAGGGAGGGTATTGTATGTTTTCACAGACACTTGTACTTATTGGAAGCTCAAAAATAACCTACTAGCTTTTCTCTTGGTGAGGTTTTTTCCCCTAAATCAGTATTTTCTGAACTACTGCTAAAGTTCTCCATCATGCAAACAGTTAATTCTTTTTCTTTGTTTGTTTTTCTTAGGGAAAAACAAACAAACTCGGGTTCTGTGAACCCTTCTACCTAGAAAGTAAGGCATTGATCCAAACTGAAGAGGAGGAGGGTCAAATATCCTTAGAAACATTTTCGTTCTATAAATTTTATTGTGTGATATCACAATTTATTATGCAATTTTTAAAGGCTGTGGCTTTTTTTTGGTCTTTGTTTCTGTGCCCAAAACTCTTGCCCTGGCAAAGGACAGAATGGGCCTTTTTAATCTCTGGAATGACAATGCAATATTTGTGTGTCTTCTTGATCCCATATCCAGCCACATGAATTTCCAGGGTGCAATTTTGTGACATGCAAATGTATCATTTATTGCTAAATGCTGAGGAGTCTGTTTTGGTCTTTGTTAGCAGATTTCAGTGATAACTTTTGATTTTTATTCATCTTTTTTTCCATTTGTTTGCTTTTATTGTTTTGGCCAGTTAATGGAACCCCAAGCAGTCAGTTATCCACCCCAAAATCTACCAAGTCCTCCAGTTCTTCACCAACGAGTCCAGGCAGCTTTCGTGGACTTAAGGTAAGTACAGGAACCATAAACCCCCTAAATTCCATTATTCATTGACTGTATGACACTGGCACTGAAGGAAAAATAAAAATAAAAAGCTGTGATTTCAGAGGGTAGCCTTGCTAGTTTGCTTTTTGCTCATTTGAAGTGGAGGATAGATCTGAAGTAAGAGTTCTGTGTTTTGTCTGGGTCGAACACTCAGCTTAGGAAAGGCAGAGTGTGGTGCTGGCTTGAATGTGCCACTTTGTCCTCCAAATTTTCCATAGTTTTGTGGACTGCAGAAATCCTCCAAGCAATTTATAGTCCTTCAGCCTATATAAATGTAAAAATGTATTGTCTTTTCAATGCCTTATAGTCTTAGAGCATTGCCCAAGTTTCATCTAAAGCAGACTTATTTCTCCCTGTCACACAATTTCACCCCTCAATCCAGTCTCCTGCCTGAAAGCGTTTGAGGGCTTCCTTTGGGAGCAGCCTGATGCCTGGCAGATTTTTCCGTGTTGCACCAAGAGATTTCTCTTCCTCTCCCGCTTCAAAACTGGCTGCATCTGCAGCTCTTGGAGGCTGCTCTGTGCCTTTTGCTCAGTGAAATAAAAGGAACAGTCTGGAGCACAGTGGAGCATCTCCCTGCTGCATTTGTGCAGCTGTCCTTTCAAGGAGAATTTTCTTATGGAATCATCAATTGCAGCCTTTCTGGAAGCAGACTGGATGGTTTGCACTGATTATTCTGATCAAGTAATAGCTCCTATTGGTGAACAGAGCATTTGTGAAGAGGCTGCATAATTCTGTGGAAAAATGTTTTCTCCGTTAAGAGACTGGCTAAAGGACGTGATTTGAATAGTGCTCAGATTTGGGTTTTGACATGCTAATTGTTATCAACTCTTGTTTTGCAAGGAGTATGGCACTGGTTTCTGCCAGACTGCTGTGATAATTCTGACAAAGGAGTTTGATTAATTTAATTTATTTGTTTAATTTATTTGTTTAATTGTTCAATTTTTTGTATTAATTTTGAATTATATGTGTAGCTGTTCGGTTAAATAATTTTCAAGAGCTGTAATAGCTCTGACACGGAAAATTAGAGCTCTGTGTCTTAAAATCTGCCTGGACAGCTCCTCTATGGAGCTTACAGTAGAGGACACCAGAATCACTGGGCTTGAGGCTCTCAGCTGGTCTGCACTATATTTAACAAATGCTCTTTTGTCTTTCTTTAATGAAATTACAAGTTTAGAAACGAGATCATTTGCCTTGGTTTTTTCCACCGCTGCCCTGTCTGCTTTTAGCTGATTAAAGCTCCATTAAGGCAGAGATAATTCTGATAGCAACAAGCAATTCTCACCAAAGTGGACATGTCCCCTTTCCCATTCACTTTCACTCAAGTAGGCTGCTGTACTTTTCCAGTTTGGAATTTAATTGGTGCTGGATACAAATGGGTTTTCGTGTCAAATAATTCACCCCCATTCGACCAAAGAAAACAGCAAAACCAAATTAAGTGTCTCAGACCTGGTGTGCTACTGAGGTGTAGTTTTATTCCATTAGGATGCATCTGTTTAGCAGGAGTGTCCCAGCTGTGCTCCTGAGACTAAAGATAGGGAAAGTCATCTGGTGAATCCAAGGGGGAATTCCAAAAGGATCAAGAGTGCTGTTCAGTCACACTCGTTTCTCGATTATGTTGCAGTAGTAAGGACTGTTTTGGGGAAGTATAAAACCAGTAACAGGGGAGGCATGGTTTTATGCAAAACCAGATTATTTTAAGAAACCATTATTTTATACCTTTTTGTAGAACTGGGGTTTTTTTTTGTTAGTCTGATGAGAAGAACGGGGAAAGCAGGGAACAGTTTTATTGTTTGGAGATTATTGCTTTTCCCTATTGTTTTATAGTTCTTTGTTGCTAAGACTGCATTGCTGCACAGACAAGCAGTCTGGCTTCCTGCACTTGTATAAAGAAGGTGCCATGACTACAGCTGAATGAAAATTTAGGTATAAATACCATGTCAGTGACAGAATAAGGTGTATTTTAGAGTCTTCTGTGTTTGAGAGCTCAATATTTTGAGTGATTTATTGTGTACAAATGTTTGTTTTTGTAGAGGGTGAAACAGCAGGACTTAATAATGGTTTTGTGTAAGCTTGAGGCAGCAGAGAAAGGGAACAAATCAGGGTTGATGTTTCTATTTCTTGTAAAGAGCAGAGCATCAGAGCAGCTGCACTTGATCTGCACTTTAAAAACTGTTTTATTTAAAAAGCCAGAGCAAAGTAAATTATTTTACTATAGATTAGAACCTGGCTAAGCTTTTTGTAGTTTGACAATCAATGTAGAGCATAAGTGATAGTGCTAGTCATCAAGGCAGCCAACTTGCAAAAATACTGATTGCAGCAGCAATTTCTTCTCAGTCTCAGACACTGAGTCTTGTATTCTATTCTTTGAATGCCACTATTCCTTTAAAGAGACATCTCTTCATTCCCCAAGGATTCCTTCTGCTTCACAACACTTTGTTAGGAGTGGTATGTTCAGGCACAGAAGAATTCCTCACAGGAAACACTCCTTGTGAACAGCTTTTCTTTAGAGGGAAGGGCCTTCTTTCTGTCCTTTTTAGCTCTTCCAACTAGAGTGCCCTTGTGCTATTAATTGTTCAGTACATACAGTAAGTCCAGCATCCTAGGCTTGCAGAAGTGTTTCAAATAGTGGGCTCTGAGGTTATATTGAAGTAAGGAATTAATGCTATTATGTCTTAATAATAGTAAACACGACAGAATTTTCCCACAAACTCAAATAAAAGCCTTTATTCCAGTAAATGACAAATACGGATGCTATGCACCCAACACACTATATATTCTTATGCAGGCTGTTTATTTTTAATGTCCCAATATTAGTCTGTAAGTAAACATTTCACTTAGCAGAGCATTTGTTTCAAGGTGAAGATTTTTGTATCAAAGTTAACAAGCATGGGCATGAAGTCAATGACTACTCTGTACAGTGTTCTCTTGTGATCAAATGTGCTGAGTTTCTTATTTTTCTGTTAAATTCCCATGGAGATAAAATCCGGTGCATGGGTTAATAATAACAGTAATGGTGCATTTGGTGGCACGGGACAGCTGACCAAGAGCAGTCCTTTTGCTGTTCTGTAGGCAGGGGAAAGGTTTAACATTTTTCTTTGGTTCTCGGTGTGCATTTCTATGCAGTGCTGTTAGGGGTGATCTGACCCTTAGCTCTTCCAGTGCATCTGTTATTCTGCACACATTGTACCAGAAAAATCGTCCAGAGACTAGATTAACTTTGGAGAGTGGTGTAACTTTGGAGAGAGGTGTCATTACTTCCTTATGCTTACTTGGATTGCTTTATTGTCCCCTCCTAAAATTAAGGACCACAAAGTCTTGGCAATCTTTTTAAAAAGAAAATAAAATCATACAAATAAAGAGGCTTTACTGTTGAAGCCTCTCGTAGACCCACAATTATGCTAAATAGCTTCGTGTTTGAATTTATCTGGGTATTACTTTTGCAACTGATGGAGCAAATGACCAAAGTGAAAGGGCATTAGAACCTGATCCAACAAATAACTTAAGTACTTGCTTAACTTTCAGCTATTGAGTAGTCCCTTTTACTTCAATGAGGATGTTAACATGCTTAAACATGTGCTTAAGTGATTTGAAGGATTAGTGCTGATCTTCATCAAGGTTTTTAATCTCTTCAGTGTCGTACACATGTGCTTTGTGTGTAGTTTTATGTAAAGGTTATTTACATGTGATTATCCAGCCCAGTGACACAGGGGCCATAGCAGTTCATGGAGGGATTCTTTCTTTAACTGATGCATTTGGTGAATTTACAATTCATGTTTAAGGATCGCTTACAAAAATACTAAGTTTCTGTCTTACACATTATGTTACTATTAAACATTATAATAATAAATACTAACAACATCTCCATGAGATACTGATTATAAAAATAATATTTATGTTCAGAATGTCTTTCAGCCCCTTCTTGCTACAGCCTTTCAGGATGAATTACAATGACATAACCAAAGTGTCCCCAGATTTCAGAGAATACTTCTGCAAACAGTTAATTCACAGTTTCACTAAAATACTCATACTCTACAGTTGGATTCATCACCATCCCACGTAGCTGCCAAGGAGTTAGGAATTTCCTTCAAAATGAAAAAAATCTCCAAATGTTTCCACAAAGATTCATGTCATGGGCAATCTGATTCTGAGAGCAAAGGTTTGCCAACCAAGGTGCCATTCCACTGCAAAACAATATGGGTTTCTAATGACATGAAAAAATAAAATCCCACCAGCTGTGGAGTTGTGGCAGAGCTAGGGTTAAACCTGCCATTTCAGATTCTGATCTAACACCTCAGCCACAATGGCAGCATTTATTTTATTTTATTTTTGTATTCATTTTAGCTTTTTTTCCTGTTAATGTTTGCTTCCTTCTTGTGGTAGGAAGGAATGCGCCCAGTCATGCTCTGCCCTGATTACAAGACTGGAGGAAGTTGGAAATGTGGGCTAGATGTTCCCATGTATTGTCACTCACTGAAAACCTAAAATAGATTACCAATATTTTAGGCCGATGACTAATACTTGGCCATGGTCTCTTCTGTTATCTGTGCTTCATGCTTGAAGAAAATGTGACTGACCAGTTAAGAGACTGACTCATGATTTTGTACCAATGTCATTTAACCCAAATGTCCTTGTTCCTAATCCTTGTTAAATAGACAGATAGCTCAGAAAGGCAGCAGCATTAACATAGCCTGGGTTTCAGTTATTAGCAAGGAGCAGAGTAGTGGCTGCCTGCTCGCTGTTTGATGCTACTTCTGTGCCAAATGCTGGTAAACTTCATTGTTTCAGGGGCTCTGCAAAATTAAGTTGTACAGCTTCTAGTTACTGTACCTTTAGCTGATTTGGCAGCTCAGCTGCCACTAGAAACTTAAGCATTCATTAGCATTTCATGAGCCTTTAGACAATATCCCTATCTGTCAGTTCAGTTCTTTCCCTGACAATAGTGTTAATGATTTAAAATATTCAGCAGTGTAACCAGACAATGTCAGCTAAAACACAAAATGCTGCATTTGCATTCCCGGTGTCGTGCAAAGCCATTTCAACAGACACCCAGCTTAAGGCAGAGAAGCATTTTAATCCTTCCTGTGGTGAGTGCTGAAAACTACCATAATAGCCCATGAAGAAAACAAGATCTGGAACTTCACAGAACAGCAAGAAATGTTACGTAGAGGAGGGGGAATGATCTGAAATGTATTTTAATTTCATGCAGCATCCCTATACATGACTGTAGTAGGAGAGCTTATAAAGGTGGTGCACAGAAAACATCCAGTATATTTTACTATTTATGGCGTTCATTCCTATGCCTCCACCCCTGTTCAAAATAAAAACTTACTGTTCTTTATGTCCCTGGGCAGTATGACAGGATAACTTTATGTGGAATCATGAAGATTCAGATCCAGTACCAATTAAGTTGTTAGTGCAGGAAAATCAGTTTTCTTCAGCTGTCTTGCTTCAAAATAATTTAGATATTTACTTTTTTACAGCGTCGCAGTTTCTAAAACTGCGTCTGTCTGGATGCATATCAGACATCCAACTTGAAATGCTTGTCGGTGTCATAAATCTCCACATCTATAATAACCTAAAATATAGCCCGGTAGATTGCTAAATAAATCTGATTATCATAGATATACCTGGCCACCTAGGCCAAAATTGTAGGTGCAGCTGAAAGGAATTTTCTTTGCTGTTTACTGAAATCTGCTCAACTGCTTATCTAATTAGGAGTATTGGGGCTGAATCTTAAATTGGTGCAAGTGACGATGATGCATTATGATGATGATGAACTGTGAGGAAGCAAGAATGAAAATAAGATGGGAGTAGAAAAGTAAACTGACTCTGTATAGGTGTTTTTAGTGGGCTTTTTTAAAACTTTGCTGCTTTTTTGTATGGCTCTTTCTTGTGATTACCGTCAGAAATTAGAAGTTCTTGTGTACTTCCACAGATCTCCCCACATGGTGGATCCTCTTCCAACGTGAATGGTGTACCTGAATCACTCCGTTGCCAGAGTCCCGAAGGTAGGACACCAATTATTGCTGACAATCCTTGCAAATATTTGCTATAGGTGACACTTGCTTTAGCACTTTCAGGTGGTTTCTGACGACTCCAAATAATTTTCTGTTTGGGAATGTTTGTTACCTTGTTGGACAAACTTACACTGGAAGAATTGTCAGTGTGCATGAGACATCAAGGCAGTAAAGTTAGGAAATAAGTTTTGTTCATTTTTTTTGTGCAGTGGTAGCATGTTACTGGACCTTGCTCTTCAATAGTCACTGTTAGGGATTTGACTGATTTTGAACATGGCCTCCATTATCACCGAAATGTGTTTGTGGTGAGATTGAAAGAGGAACCCTCCTCAAAAGAGCTCATTGTGCTTCAGGAAGAACCACTGGCCTTAGCTAAATGTAACCTTTCATTCCTCATCTCTTTAAAGCAATGTCAGTTATTTTAAAATATTTTTTAAATTTCATGTTGGAGTAATGTTTTTTATTTCAAAATACTGAAATAAGCATCTTTCAAAATTACTTGCATTTTGGATGTTTTAGCAGCACCTATAAGAACTTGAAGGAATTCAGCAGATAAAACATTTTGGGTCTTTTATATGCATTGTAGATGAATCTTATTTGCATTTTTGCTTTGACTTTCAAAAAAAAAAAGGTCAAAAAAGTAATTTGAGGTCAGAAAATTTTAAATGAAGAACTTCTAACTGCATTCATTACTTTTAAAATATGCCTATAAAAAAA
This sequence comes from Mohoua ochrocephala, assembly GCA_013398855.1. NCBI lineage: Eukaryota > Metazoa > Chordata > Aves > Passeriformes > Acanthizidae > Mohoua > Mohoua ochrocephala. Next base: position 156,133 of record VZTA01001956.1, read on the forward strand.
CATAGCAAGAGATTTATTTATGTGTTCAAAGGTCAGTAACTTTGGGTTCATCTTGTTCTTCTTTACACTTGAGATAAAACCAAGGGAATTGCAGTGAAGAAAACAGCTTACTTTCAAGTTTTGTTTTGCATTTGTGACTGTTTTGTATCTGTGGAGCCCATTGGGGATATATTGCATCCTGCTGACGCTTCTCTTCAGCTTGCATTATGGACTTTTTTTTCTTTTTTCTTTTTTTTTTTTTTTCAGGCTTGAATGGAAACAAATTCTCAGGGTCATCTACCATTCTTGAGAAGTATAAAGTGGGGAAGGTGATCGGTGATGGCAATTTTGCTGTTGTAAAGGAGTGCGTGGAACGGTGAGCAAGGAAACGGTTCAGTCCTGCTGTTTATTGTACTGGAGAAAGCCCTGTGCATTAACATAATTTCCTAGACAAATGTAATGAGATGAAAGCGAAGAGCAGTTGCAAAAATATGCACACACTTCAGGAGAAATAGGCATAGCAAAACCATGCAGAGCTTCCTGTGTTTCCTTCTAGCAAAGGGATATGAGAGCAGCAGAGAACCACGGCCTTTTATCCCACAAACTAAAGGAGGCATCACCTTCTCATGGTGCCTCTTCAGGAAACCCCACAGCTCTTCGAGAAGTCTCTCACACTACAGATGGTTGTGGATGACGGGAAATTGTATGTGGCATCTAAACAGAGTTTGAGAGACCCCCCCCCTTCTGCCTCAGCAATTCTGCTGCTGTGGTGTCCCCACTGCCTGCTGCTGAGATGATTTTTCACAGCTTTCAGCATTCTGTGGGTAGAGTACTCTTAAAGACATGCAGTTGTTGGCTATCAGCCTGTGCTGCTGGCTCCCTTGGGCTTGCTGCTTGTGTTTTGTAGTGTGGTGAGCAGCCAGACACTTTCCAAATGAACCCTTCAATATGCCAGAGCCTGAAATATCCTTGTGCCTGGTTCCCCATGGGGTGGGCAGGACAGCTCTGCAGACCCGTGCAATGCTGCTGCTCTTCCTCTGGGAGCCTTGTGTCACACTTTGCTGCCAGTGCAAACATAACAGATGAATTGACTGCCACTTTCTCAGTGTATTTTTTTTAGAACCACCTTCTGCTATCTTCATCAACCTGAGAGTTATGTCAGTTTCTTAAATATTATGGGGAATCTCCAACTTGTATGCAAATACTGGGAAAACTCAGCAACTGACTGTGAAAAACATAAATGAGAATTTAATTAGAGAAACATAATATAATTAGATCCATAATATAATAATAATTAGAGAAACATTCTATTATTTGATCCTCATCTGCGGGTTTTAGTTAAATTGAAAGAAAGATAATTCTGAATGGAACTGAGACCTGAGGTTAGACTTAACAGGTCTGTAGTTCCCCGGGTCTTCCCTCACGCCCTTGGAAATGCCGTGTCAGCAAATGGAAGGTCCCTGCTCCCAGCCTTGTGGTCCTCTGCCTCAGGAGACTGGGCAGCCCAACATCTATCAGTAGCACTAAGCACTGAGGCAAACAAAAAAAGCATTCCATGCCTTTGCTTTATCTTAATCTCTGTGAGTCAGGTGACAGCCTTCAGCAAGTTCTAATGTTTTCTTTAGAGCTCCCTTTGCTATTGACACGCTTAAGAGAGTTGTTGTGTGACTCAACACTGGCCAGTTTCAGCTCCAATGGGGCTTTGGCCTTTCCTGTCCTCTCCCTGCATGCACAAACCACAGCTCTGTAATCTTGCTGCAAAGCCCCACCTCGCTTCCAAGGATCCTCTTGAATGCCACAAGGAGTTCCCTGCTCAGCCAAACAGGTTTTCTGCCATTTAATATTTGGAAAAATTGAAATCTCTCACAAGAACAAGGGCTACTGATCCAGTAATTTCTCATCAATACCCACAGAGAAACTCATCAGTGCTTGCATCCCAACCAGGTGATGCAGTAGTAGACATCCTCTACATCATCTCCCATGTTTTCCACTGCCCTTATCCTCACCCAGAGGCTTTCATGAAAGATAGCAGATTAAAAGCACAAGATAACATATTTATTTTCAGAAATATCAGCTGTGCTGATATTTAAGTGATTTGGAACTCACTTAAATCCCACTGGAAATGGGACAAGGGCTGCTAAGTCACTGAATGTCATCTGTGCTTTTTGGAATGAGGAAACTGGACCAGAAAAACAACCCTCCAACTATAAAAATTTTTAAAAGGCGCAATTAATCTTTAACATCTAGTTTTGTATGTGATCAAATCTTTGGTGGAACATTATTAAATTAATTTTATGTAAAATAAGTATACAACGACAGTTGCTAACAATAATGATGAAAGAGGAAATGCCAACCGTAAATGCTTCTCTTTTAATTCCTATTAATTATATTTAATTTCTACCAGTGTTGTGCTAAGAAGCCTTAGCTGTGGAGCCAGGATCCTATTACACAGCTACCAGCTGTGATGCTCTACAGAAAGAATAAGGTGGTCTCTTTTGTGCCTGTGTGTCTGCATATAAAGACACGAGTCAACAGATGGGCACTGAGAGCTCGAGAGAAGGATCCCAGAAACCTGTCAGACAATGCTGGTGTAGGATGTGCACTGACGTTAGCACACAAATTGTGTGGATTGTATCCACCTTTTTTCTTCCTTGGGTGCTGTGGTAGAGGTCATTTCCAAGAGGGATTTGAAGTTACTGGATGAATTGGCTCTGTGAATGTTAACTCCTCTTGCTCCTTCCCAGTGCAAGTGCTGCAGGTTTGCTAAGGGGGCGTTGCTGACCAGTTGTTTTCAGGCTTTCTGATATGATTTGAGGTGTAAGGTACAAACTGTGGTTTTGATTTCCAGGCTGTGTTCGTAGCAGATCTTACATCAGGTCTGTAACATGAGAGGGTGGCATTTCACAGATACCATTTAGATAAGGACTTCTATCTAAGGACCGGATCAGGTTGTAACTATGACAACCTCGCAGATACAGCTGCACCGCCAGGGCAGAGATTCTCGCCTGCAATTTTTCAATAATGCATAAATGGAATGTTAGGTGTTGATTCAGTTCTGTTTTCTGTAAGGTGCTGATTTTGACCAGTTGTATCTAACACCAAAAGCACAGTGAAAATCACCCTGGAAATTTAAAAACATGCCTGACTTTTGCTTTTGTATCCACCTCCTGTTTTCCAGTGGTGTTCTGATGCACACTGGAGTCTTTAGGCACTGCCACAGTACAAAATAGCAGCAACTTGGTCTTGTGGCATTTTCATGTGATTTTTAATTCATCTCTGATATGAGTTGTAATATCTTCTTTGTTTCAAAAAAAATTACATTGTGTTTCTTTTTTTCCTCTCATTTCCCCCCCTTCTGGAGAAATGGAGATTTTTATAGCTTAAAGGGATGGAAGACAAACAAGAGCTCCTTTCTGTGAGAGTATTTGCTGAAAACAGTAATCCTTTTTTACTTTGTATATGACCCACCCTGTTAAATGTCATGGGATTTTAGATGACTGCTGTAGAATTCCACAAAATACTTTAAAAAAAAATAAAGGGGTGTAATACAAAAGCTCAAAATCAGCGCCTAATAAATTCTACAGGGTTTTAAACTATCTGTAAATGAAGTATGGGAATTTTAGCTCTGTTGAATCCTATTGAATTTCCCTACTAGGGTAGAGAATCTTCAAAATCTTCACAAATATATATGTATGATTTTATCTTCAAAGCCCACCAGTTGAACAAAGCTAAGTAGAAGGCTGAAGGCAAATTTTGCATGTTGCCTTAAAGAAGTGACAGAGTTGTGCCGGGTCACAAAGAAGAAATTGCAGCTGGATCCTGGGATTAATACACCAAGGGAGCTGGGCTGTGGTAGTCAGGGAAACAGCAGGCACAAATGCTGCTGAGGAAACAAAAATCAAGCCCAGGTCTGCTCCGTGAATTTTCTGTCAGCAGCCTCCATGGGCCACAGCACGGTGTTAGGATGGTGTACGCACAGAAAATGCCACAATTTTTCTAATTAACGGCTCTCCTGTTTTTCTTGCTTAGATCCACAGGAAAGGAGTTTGCCCTGAAGATCATAGACAAGGCCAAGTGCTGTGGGAAGGTAGTGTACAACAATTTGCATGTGTACAGAAGCAGCACTAGCAGCTGCTCGTTAGTCATAAATGGTGGGTGTGTTGGGGTTTCTGACTATTTTCAGAGTATCTCTTTAACAAGATGATAATGTATCCAAGAAGCACATAATAAAAGCAGTGAATGTTAGTCTACTAAATAATAGAGAAAAACCAAACTAATTGTTGTCTATTTTATTGGACTGACAAAAAAAAATGCTAATACGCATCCAAAATATATTGGACGATTTTGATTTGTGAAATGTGACAGAGGAAATTTGCAGCTATATGTCTATTTATGTAATTCCCATCCCACTCTGCCTCTTATTTTTCTCTTTTTATGGCTGAATGTGCTCCTTTTATAAGCAGAACATGGATTTGAAAATAAATTTTCACAACCATTTCTTTCTGTTTATGTAGTATCACCTTCCTGTATTAACAAAGATATCTTGTGTTCCAAAAACTTTCTTTTAATTCAAACTTTAAACAGAAAAAATCCAAAATTGTCTCATCAGGAGGAACAGCATCTCATATAATCAAGGCAAATATCTGAGAGTGTCAGACCTCTTCTTTCCCTTCATACTTCCTGAGTATAGATATTTTTAAAAAGGGAGAAAAAGTGCCTACCCTCTTTGTGTGGTAAGGAGCTGTATGATGGTGTGACGACTTCCTATTAGTAGAGGTTTTCAAACAGAATCATTTCATCTGTGCAGATTTTAAACCATGCATTAGGTGCTGGGAGATGAGGGTTTCATTTTACCTCATATTCTCCAGGTTTATTTAGAAAATTTGGAAAGGAATCATAAAAATGTGCAGCCACAAGAAAAAGTGCTAGGATTGCCTTTCTGAGATTAAAATGTTGCAATTTCTTCAGCTGTGGAAAGGGTGACCCAGTGTGTTCCATGGCAAACAAAATTTTTGGATGATGTGTAGAGCTTGCAACTTTAGATGGTTTTTATTACTTGTCTGAGTCAGCTGCTTAGGCATCATAAATTGGAATGGTCTAGAGATAGATAATCTATTTTACACAGCAGAGTTTAGAGGAATTTTCTCTTTATCATTCTCCTTGCTTTAAAATATATATTAAAAAAATATCAACCCCATCGGTGCACAGCTGCCTGTTTTAAAAGGACCTGTATCTGCATAGCTACAGACTCTTGGGAAGATGTTTGTACCTCTTAGGGCAGTGGCAGAACCATTCTGGAAGAATTCCAACAAAGGAAATAATTAAATTTTGCTACAGCTTTTTTCTTCCTCACTCAGTTCCACAGCCCTGCCATAAAAACACCCATCCAGCCCAAATTCGGATGATTTAAGTGTTGCTCACTGCTCCTTGATCTTGGATGTTCGAAAATTTGAATCCAATCGACTGTTTTCCACGAGTGGCTTAAATGCTACTTGCACAATAATGTCTCTGTAAATAAATCATATTAATGTAGACTGAAACATATATTGCACTGTCCAGGAGAACACCAGAACGAGTTTTGGACTTAGTATTTTTTTACATGGCAAAATATAGCAAGTTGGAAATAACTAACTACATATTAGTCAGCACTTTTTGAGGACAGATTTTTAAACAGTAGCTGAACAATGTTTTGGAGCCTTTTAAAACTATATTGTTTATTTTAAGTATTACTTATGCCTGAGCCTTATTTAAAGCAGTTAACAATTTAGTCAAGTGAAACAAAGAAAGCACAGATAAAGCCATTGTGCCTTAGCTGTAATTAATGGGTGTAATCAATTTAATATGTAAGCTGTTGTTTAGGTTGAAAAAAGCTAAAGATTCTAGTTTTTGCTTGGACTCTCAATGTTAAGTTTTGAATTTCCAGGCTTCCATCCCCAAGGCTTAGTATGCTGTGGCTGTTCACGTCTGTCTGGTGATGAGATTCGGCATTGTGTTTAACAGAATTGCTTCCTGTTTGTCTGTTTTGTTTTTTCTCCAGAGCACTTTGCTTGGAGCAGGCATATGTTTGTTCAGAGTGACAATTGCTGCTCTTTCAAAGTGAATTTCAAAGGTGTGATGTTTAACCCGTGTGTGCCGCACCGTTCTCTCACCAAATGAGATGCACGCGTGGCATGTGGGTTCTGAGCTATGCAGGCACAGAAAGCTTTGGCAAAAGCACAATGCATCCGTAAATAACCCTGGAAAAAGAAGGTGAAGTGGTGTAAGATCTCCAGTCACTGCCCACGCACAGTGGATCACATCTCCTAATGCTCTGCTCACAAATGCATGAAGTGCATGCTCCTTATCAGTGCATTCAACGTGGATGAGTTCCCAGTCCAGTGACACGATTTGTTACCTGCCAGGGCGGAAGGATACTCGTGTTTGATGCAAGCATTGTTGCTTATTTTGCAGAGAACCTAAATACAATACCCGTATTCCAGTATTTATAAAGGAAAACTAAAATCATTCTTCACGTGGAAGGGACACGTAATTTTTTTTGCTCTCCAGTGTTAAAATGTTCTAGAAAACAAGACATTTGAAACTAATTTGTTCTCCAAAGCCATAACTTCCTCAGAAGCACGGGGAAGGGGAAATGAAACTCAGTCTGTGTGCTGTTAAGCTGTTGGAGTCACAACAATTTAACTGAGCTATTATACATTTTGCAGATTGTAAATCTTGAACAGACATATAAAATGAACCAAAATCCATAACCAAAGCACTCAGAATATTTTTTTTTTCTTGAATATATTCCACAACTTTTAAAAAAAATAAAGTCCTTGGATATAAATCCTAGGTAATCTGTCCTTGAGTAACCTACACTAAATGAGAGGGGAAGGCTGGAGAGGATCAAGAACATGTTAACTATTGATGAGGGGTGACAGGTTCCAATGATCCAGCTTGGGGGCAGAAGGGTTCTGAACTTAACTTCACCTCATAATACCCACATAAGATTATAACCTGCACTTCCTGAATTGCTGTCATGTTCTGGGGTCCTTTTTGGAGATGCCCCATTCATTACGTGCGTGAAATGTATTTTAAATGAAATGTGGTCAGTGATGAAATACAAGTTAAGACCTAGCAACTGAAAATAACCTTCTGCTGTATAAATTAATCCGCAAAAAGGGTGCTCCCTGATCAAGTGATGGGCCGATCGAAGGAAAAGTGAATCGGCAAGTTCCCGTTTCAGGTAAACTTCCATCCTCTTCTGAACAGGAACACCTGATTGAAAATGAAGTGTCCATTCTGCGCCGAGTGAAGCATCCAAACATCATCATGCTCATAGAGGAGATGGACACCCCCACAGAGCTCTACCTGGTGATGGAGCTGGTCAAGGTACGGCTCGGGGGGCTTTGTTGATCCTTTTTGAATTCTCTGTGTTGGTGTGAAGTCTGAGCAGTATCTAGGAACGCTGAGATCTTGGGAGACATAATCATACAAGGTTTCAGTGGCAACCTGCATTTTTAAATCATAAAAATACACCTGTCAAGCAATTATATTAATGGGATTTCTCTCTCTTCAGTTATAATTTGACTATTAACATAGATTTGAAGTAATTTTGCAATGTGCACAGTCTAGACAGAAGTGGGTAGTGGGTTTTTTACCATGCCTACAGTATGCAGGGGTAATAGTGATATGCATTTACTTACGGAACACCTGCATTTATTTTGCTATTCTCATTACTTCATAATTTGATTTAAAGAAATGAGCTCTCTGTAATGAATTTATTTAACAGATAAGACAAATAGTTTAAACTCAAGTGATTTTCATCCTGGAAAACCAAAACTCAAAAGATCTCACCTGTTTTGCTTATATCAAATGGTTCACCAGAGAACAGATGCTGCTTTTGTACGTGTACAGAGAAAACACAAATACTCATTTTGCTGTCACCTTATGAGCCAAATACACGAGTAGCATCAAGTTCTGGTCGTGCATTCTCTTGTCTGAGTTCTGTACACGCACAGCAGCACTGCACATCAGCTTGGCTGGCATGTCGGATACAAATACCATATAGCAGAAGCAGCACTGCTCATTTTGTGAGCAGCACTTTTTATTTCTGACTGAGGAACTGTTACAGATTCAGGAGTCCCCTCTAGAATGGTTGCCAGACTGGGAAACCTCTGAAGAAAGTGTGTAGTTGTTGAATTCGTAATTTCTGTAGCCTACTCATCTTTCCTCCTTTCTAGAAGTTATTTTTATATCCTATAGGCTTTTTGGGGTTTCAAGATAGTATTTTTTTAATGTTTTAATTCACCACCATCTTGGCCTGTATTTCCTGAATTGCTGCTGAATTTCCTTCGGTGTGCATTGAAATGCTTGGAATGCCACCCACAGCTCAGACAGATCACTCCTACAGATGTATCCAGGGAAACCATCATGGAGACACCCACATGAAATTTGTTGCAATGACTGAAAATGCCGCATCAGTAACTCACTCACACGTTGTTGTGCATTCCCAGAGGAACAGGGCATCCGTAAACAGAGCCTGACACGTTCAGAAATCACCTGGAGGTTCTGCACTTTGATGTATCTCAATCAGTGGATTCATTTATGTTGCAATGGGCTTATCTTTTTTCATCCTCTTCAGCTTTATTTGTTTGGTATTTCTTGCAATATCTGCAGAAATTTGAATTTGCTGAATATTTGTTGGTTAGGGTTTTTTTTTTTATTACTGGGCTAATTTATTTTAGGCTTTACTCAAAATCAGGGCTGTTTTTCACTGTGTTAAAGGTATTATACTGATAAGATGAAGACAAGGGAAGCCGTATGCCTGTACCTGTAGGTAATATAAATGAATGATCAAAGGTAGGAAGATCAATAGAAAAAAAATCTGTGATTTGCCCAAGCTCAGACACCAGAAGCCTGGAGTACAGTTAAGAATTTAATGTAGATGACCCAAGTCCCAGTCTAGTATCTTGACAAGATGACAAGATCATCTTTCTGCAAAAAAATTCTTTTTTGCTATTTAACAGGAATTAGAGCACGTCTTTTGTGAAGGAAGATTTTACATGTTTGTTTAGTTGTTTGGGTTTTTTCTACGTTTGTTTAGTTGTTTGGGTTTTTTTCAATGAAATACCACCTTAATTATTTTTAAACAGTGATCTCTTTCCTTTCCTTTCCGTAGGGAGGAGACCTATTTGATGCCATCACTTCATCTACAAAATACACAGAGAGAGATGGGAGTGCCATGGTCTACAATTTAGCCAGTGCTCTCAAATACCTTCATGGTCTCAACATTGTGCACAGAGACATCAAGCCAGAAAATCTTCTGGTACGTTCCATTTATTTTCCAGTATTTTCCCTTACTTTGTTCTCATTAATGCAAATGCTTGTGTATAAATGTCAAGGAGCACAGCAGAGAACAGCAGGCATATTAATTTAGAGTAAGTATGTGTGAAGTAAATCTTTTGCCATGAGATAACAATCACCGTAATGCAGGAGAGCTGCGCTCAAACCTGTCCTTAGACCTATCTTTATTTACATTTTGATTGGCTGCCTTTTGGATAAGCAGGAGTATTGTCTCACAAAACAATGAATTTTAAAGCTACGCCAATGAATTATTTATCAATTTGCAAGTGGGAGAAAGGTGGGCTGAGTGCCATTTCTTCCATTTCTTTGAACAATCCTATGGTTACCATCTGAAGCCAGTGGTTTTTTCCTCTCACTGTCATAGTAGGATCATCTTTCTGATGATTTACCACTATTCTGGCTGGGAATTAAATCTGTACATAGGTTTATTCTTTTCCTAGGCAACTGACTGCTTTTTCTTTCAGCAGAGACATAAAATAACTGTGCTGACAAGAATTCCCATGAAGACTGCTTTGGGAGCTACTTAAGTCCCAGTCCACAGAGGGCATCATTCCCATTCTGTCCACAGAATGGGACAGCATCAGCTGTCCTGCTTAGATGCAGAGGTTACACTTGTTCGTTACATATTGGATATTAAGCATCATGCACTGCACGAACAGGGCCGTAATCTCCCCTGCTTGAGGCATTTCTTAAAGTCTTTTGTGGTGTTTGTCAGTCCTGTTTAATGAGTTTGCATCGAGAGTAGGAGTCACGGCTTATCCCAGGCTGGATTTTGAACTATTACAAGGACAGGGCTACAAGCTGAAAATATTTCCTAATTAATAGTCAATTCTCTCCCCAGTAATTCCACTGACAGTGTTTAGCAATTTAAATAAACCTTCAAATAAATTAGATTGTTTAGCAAAAAGAAAGGGGGGGGAGGCTTCTCCTGGAAAATGTAGTCACAGCAACATGGCACTTGGGAGAGAAAATGAAGGTGGAAGTCTCACATATTATTAGTGCATCTCCAAACACAGCCCAAAGAAATTTTAAGCTCTCATTAGTGATTGAATCAGTTATAAATAGGCACAAATGCTCTTTCTGGCTAGAAAGCCTAAAGAGATTACTCAACAGATGCAAATCTTACTCACTGTGATTGACAGCAGCAGAATGTTGAGATAACATCCTGGTATTGAATGCAAATGCAAATAATTCCCATCAACCGCTACCTGTAATTGCAAGTAGTTAGTTTTTTTGCACAGGGTCATCCAGCCTGTCTGGATGGGAATTACATTCCCTTTGCTAGTCATGCATTTAAAAAATGCAAACCCTAAGAGTAATAGCTGATATGAAGGTGTTATATAAAGGAGAACAAGTGTTTCCATTACTGATATGGATTACACAGGGGAATGAAGAAAGGTATTGCAGTGCTCAGTTGTTTGAGGAAGGCAAATAAATTCAGCCATTCTGGAGATTATGGGGTCCTCCATTCTAGAAACAAGACGCCTTTGAAATCATGCTAATATGAACCTTTTACTTTAAGAGTGAAACAGAGATGAATTTATTAGAAGGATGTTTCCTTTGTGTTGGTCTGGTGTAATTTACTCCTGCTATCAGGCGTGTTATACCACTTTTCTTTCTATCAAAATTCAGCTTCTTTCATCAATAAAATGACTCAGTGCTAGACTCAGTGCTAGATTATTCATGGGCCTTTTGGTAAGGTGCAGTTGGGTCTGCACAGAAACCTAAACTGAACTTGCCCAGACCAAGCACAGGGAAGACATTTGCTGACGAAAGACCCAGTATGCTGACTAGATTTATGCTAAGTTAACAAGATGTTAAACAAATCTGATTGTAGCTGCCAGTCCCATTTTAAACTCTAGGTCCCAGTCTAATGAAAGCGGAGTATTATATTTTACTGAATATATTTAAAACTTCTCAACATTCAAGGATTGGCTTTTCTTTTCCCCCTCTAGTTGCTTGAGGCTGTGTCATGGCCTGACCTACATAGCTGGCAGACAGCTCCATTGAACACTTGCTCCAGCTGTAATCAATGGGAATATAATTTTTCTCTTCTTTCCCTACAGGGCTGTGGAAATTACCTCTTTTTCCCATCTTCTCGGTGCGGCGATGATGATTTCCCGAAGAAATTAGAGGATATAAAAATGCAGATGTTCTCGTCCTCATTCTGTGTTAATTTCCCTGATTCTAGGTGTGTGAATATTCAGATGGAACCAAGTCTTTGAAGCTTGGAGACTTTGGACTGGCGACGGTGGTCGAAGGCCCTTTGTACACTGTCTGTGGGACACCCACCTATGTGGCTCCAGAAATCATTGCGGAGACAGGGTGAGCATGACTGGCTACAACACAGGCCTTGTAACCATTCATTTTTGGCAGGTAGCTCCTGACTGCTGTAAGATCTAAATGCATCAATAGGCTGGCCCTCCGTTGTTTTGTAACCAAACCTCCTATGGGCACCACTCCCAGTTCCTCCAGGAGGCCAGTGTCCTTGCTCTCCCTGCTCCCAGAATTCACCTTTGCCTCCTCTCCCACCTGCCCAGGACCAGCTCTGGTGCAGCTCTGGTCCATTTGTACTCCCTGCCTCACCTCAGCATCCAGAGCCCATTGTACCACCCGTGGCAGCTGCCTGAGGAAGAACAGACAGGCAAAACACAGTGTCTGCATTAGAAATGGAATCATTGATATTGGAAGAGGCTCCCGAGGTCACCTGTTTTCTGGGCAGCTCTAATTAGATCACGTTGATTCAAGTGACCCTGTTTGGGTGACACATCCTGTTTGATAATAACTGAGCAAGCCCATTATTCTGTATTTAACAGGTCATTGCATAAATACAAAAAAAAATTTTGTAAAATGGTAGATTTTCACAAATGGTAGATTTTCACAAGTCCTGTCTCGTTTTAGACCTATTAGAGCTCCATTCCATGCTCTAGCTGACTCTTGCCATAGCTGTGACCACTCTGAATTTCTTGATGGGGGGAGGTTTTGTTGTGTTGCTTCACTCCTTGTTCGGTGCATTTGTCGCATTGAGAAACATTTCACAGCTGCAGCGAGCTCTGATGTCAAAGGGCACCTGATGTCTGCGTGTTTGAGATTTTGACAAACTGAATCCATCGAATGGGGGAAAAGACCTCTTTTTGACATGCAGTGTTTTAATTTCTGTGCTTTAAAAGAAAAGTGCAGTTCTTTTTCCCTGTGTTACTCACTGGAGAGGCTGGAGAATTGGTGTGTCTTGTTGCTTAGCAACACATGATAACCTTAGAGATAGTTACTTCACTGTAGGGACTGAGAAGGCACATCCTTGTCTTTTATCATTAGTGATTCTGGATTGGGAAACCTGGATACTGACTGGGATTTGAGTATATTCAGAAGACCCTGGAGAGCCTTAAGGCTTATGGTAGAGGAAAAAGAAAAGAAAAAAAAAAAAAAGAAAAAAATCATAGAATCATGGTTTCCTAAAGACTGTAAAAGTGTGAAGAAAAAGATGCTCAGGTACAAAATACATTACCACAGCAGCAGCAAGTAACTCAGCACAGATTCTCACATAATCCTGTCAGTGTCATTTAATTTTGATTGGGATGACTTTTTTTTTTGTTAATTCAGCACAACTAACACAGCCTTGTTTCCCCAGGTATGGCTTAAAGGTGGATATTTGGGCTGCAGGTGTGATCACGTACATCCTGTTATGTGGATTCCCACCTTTTCGCAGGTGAGTGTCAAAGGGAAAACCAGCAAAATCAATCAAGTTCTTTCAGAGCAAGTCTGACCTTTCTCCCTGCAGAAGTCATCCTTGGGGGAGGAAAAAAGGTGGATTAGATTGACGTGTTTTCCTCCCAGTTTCGTTCATTTCTTTAAGTGGATTTCACTCGTCTCTCCTTTTATGTTTTGGGATCAGTTTTACTCATTTATTTTCCATGGGGGGCAGCTGCTTTAGTGCCATGCGGGGGGGGTGAGGGCAGAGCCGCTTTTCCTTTTGTCTCCGTGCGTATCCCAGCTCCGCGATCCACGGGCACGCGCCGCCCTCTGGCGTTGGCGTTGGGACGCGGCAGCTCCCGGAGAGCGAGGGAAAGGCCGGGCGGTGGTAACCAGGAGAGGGTAAAAATGTGCCTATCCTGCCTTTTTAACCTTGCTCCTCCTCTTGGGAAGTGTCAAACGAGAGGTGGGGTTTGAAACCATCATTTTTGGTACTCAGTGTCACACTGTGTATGAGTTCTACTGAAAAGCAAATGTTTGGGGTTTTTTTGCCAGAGAATGAAAAGGAATTGGCACATTTTAATAGGGAATGCTCCTCCGAACATATAAATTACTAATGCAGGGCCTCTTTGTTCATTTTTACAACAAAATACTTAACTAAATCATCAGACTGAACGAAAATACTTTGCGAAGAATACACTATAAACAATTATTGTTGATGAAAAAAATATTAGTTCAGGTATTTGGATTTTTCATGTTGTTAGTTCATGTTTAAAGCTGAAAATGTGTTTTGAGAGATACATTAGACAAGCACATGTATTCTTCGATTGGAGTTTGGGCGTAGGGCACAGAGAATGTCTGTGTCATGCTCCTAGAACCAGGTCATAAATGAGACTAATAAATACGTGTATTAACTATGCAGCCCCTATTCCAGTGGAAGAGTTACCTCAATGTGTTGCCTTTTCTGGCGTCATCACTTCTGACAGAGTGACCATGACAAACAGCTCAGAAGAGCTGTCACTGTGTAAACTTGCAAATTTTGCATTTCTACTACTTATTAACACAATTTCTGTTCCATCCCCCAATCAAGTTAAAATTCCCATGACAAATTGGCTTCCATCTCATAATGTTTTTTGTTACTGCTGTTTTACAGTGAAAACAACCTTCAGGAAGACCTCTTTGATCAGATACTTGTTGGGAAGCTGGAATTTCCCTCTCCCTACTGGGATAACATCACTGATTCAGCAAAGGTACTGATATTTTTTCCAACCTGAAACAGCATTTCTGACAAGCCCCCATGCAGCCTGTGCTCGGTTGGGAAGGCAGCCTGGAAGATCCAGAGCAGCCTCTTCCCCAGTGCCCCAGCTGCTGTGCCTTTTCACTTGGTTTAGCTGAGCAGTGCAGAGGAAAGCTCAGGTGTTTCAGGCTGTCATGTTCTGTCTGAGCAAGGGTAGCAAAATGCCAGCTGCATTCAGGGAACATCACATGATACCCAGTTCCCTTCGTGATGCACTTTACAGCAGGTTCAGTGCTTCAGCTGCAAAATAAATGTGTCTCTGAATTCTTCCCTCCTATCACTCTTTAAAACAGAGAAATTATTGCTCTGTGGACTGGATGCAGTTGGCATTTCTTCCTATTTTATTTGAGGCATCTATTACAGTTTTTCAAGAGGTGCAGCCATTGCTAATTACCATTGCTAGCAGATCTTGTGTTGTCGTTGCAGTTTTGTTTAAAGTCTGTAGGACAGAGGTTCCAAGTTGTAAGCCCCACTTCTCAGGTTAATTCACTACAGTGCTCTGAATAATATCTGAGGACTCACTAGCAAGTGGAGATCGTTTTCTATCCAGTCCATGAGAAGTTGAATTTTTCCTGCATTTTTCTGCATTTCCCAATGGGTGTTTATCCATTTACCAACATTTCCCAAACCCCGGTCACCTCACACATTTCCAGACATGCATTCTGAACAAACAAGGTCCTCAACCTTGGTATTCGAGGTGATCTCTCACTTCAGACTTCCACAGACTAAGTAACTTGGCTGGTTGGGAAAGCGCTCAGTTAGGTGTGTTATTATCTGCTTGAAGAAGCCATTTCCCTGTTCCCAACGGACAGTCCCCTTGAAATAATCTTGATGAGAGTATGAAGACTGATAATTTGGAGGCTATAAAAGATTTTGGCAAGGGGGGGAGGGTGGTGCTTGGCTCAATGTCTTTTATTCTTCTGGAGCAACACAGAAGAGAACAGTTTTCAAATAATTTCATCAGTTTCTTGCCTTTCAGATGCAGATTCTTGTCCCTGATTTGTGTTTTTTATGTAATGTTACTGTGTGCATGTGCACTGCCCAGAGAGGATCTCATCTCTCCCAGGTCTGTGTTTGTTCTGGTCATCAGAATGAATATATAGAGAACAGTGGAACAATAGAGGTGATTTCTTTAACATTTCTTTTTCATTTGGTTTCAAAAGACTCAGTCAAACATGAGTACAATGAGGACGTTGATCTGAAAGATGCTGCCTGGCAGACTCGTAATCCTCAAGGGCAAATTTTTTGTTCCACTTAAGTCACACTGGTATCACTGGTTCCGGTATCAGCCGGGGTTGCTTTTTTTTCCATCCAGGTATCAAGAAGATTGCACTGAGAAGAACTTGGTGCAACAATATTTACAGTTGTAATATCCTTTCCCACTCTCTTCAAACTCTTCTTTTTCTTTCTTTTTCAATGAAGGAGTTAATTAGCCTGATGCTACATGTGAATGCTGAAGCCCGGTACACAGCAGCACAGATCTTAAGCCATCCCTGGGTGTCAGTGAGTAAATCACACTTCACTTGTCTCTAATTTGACATCAAACCTGTAAATCTAAGCATTAACCTGTAGTGTGCAGAAGCAGCAGTACAATTAGCAAATGTAACACCTAATTTACCACAGACACTAAGCTGCTGCCTGCCAAGTCCTTCATCTGCTCAGGCGGCAGCAAAGGGGAACACCAAAGCTGATTGATTTAAAATCCATTAATTATTAATAAGTACTAGCTTTAGAGTCAATGCTTATTTTTGGACATGTTCTAAAAGAGGGACTGAGTATGATCCGTGGAGTTCCATGACACAAGGGAAGACAACTATTAACAAGTGTGTCCATGCATAACAGCTCCTCTCAAACATATTTATGGTACTTTATAACACTTCCAGACTTAGGACATGATGGGCCATTTAAAGTGGTGATTTGAAAGAAATCCAAGTGACAAGTATGCTTTTTATTTTTAACGTTATTTCAAGCACGTTATTTTTAACTTGCTTGAATCAGACCTGCAGCTTCTAATTGTGGGACAAATCAATGCACTGGAAGTGCCACATGTCATTTTAAGAAATAGAAGTTCATTCATAAAAGAGTGAGTGATTGCTCTGTTCCCTTCCTCTGGAATTATCGCTCATGTAGCAGAGTGTTGGAGTGCCTGTCTGAATGTTTATTATGCATTAAAAAGCAGAAAGTACCTGATGACGATAAAAAACTTTTGGTTTTTTTCCTAACTTGAATATTGTGTTCCTTTTTACACAGGATGATGCTTCCCAGGAGAATAATATGCAAGCTGAAGTAACAGGTAAACTGAAGCAGCACTTTAATAACACCCTACCCAAGCAAAATAACACATCTGCTGGGGTTTCTGTCATCATGGTAAGAGAAATAAACATTTTTATACATTGATAGTATACTCTGCATATTTTCCTAACAGTGCTCTATGAGCATGTGTGGTGCAAGAATACCAAACCCAAAACTAGAATAGTCCCTAATTCTAGTCTTTATTGATGTATAATGTGGATTGTCTCATTATTGCTGGAGAGCAACCAAGTCTATCACAGTGTGCTACCTAAGAGATAAAAACCAGCTTTCCAACAGAAACCTGTGAACACTAAGTAGGTAGGTGTATGTTAAAATGAAGTTTATTAACAATTTGAAAATTTTTTAATAGAAACTGTAATTTTTTTTGTGTTTTTTAATCATACAGCCCACCTAGTTAGTTAAGTAGGGTCTTCCTCTGTGTCTGACCAAGTATTGCTTCATCTTGAGCACACTGTTGTTCAACACTACCTGTGCCAGGAAACCAGGCTCCATTCCGGAAACTTCTTTCTTTCTGATCTTACTGTGGCCCATCCTTGTCTGATGCAAGGATGGACACTGCACACCCAGAGTATCTTCAGTAACTTAAAGAAAATAAAACCAGCCATGGTAACATAACAGGGACTCCCACCCTCACCCTCCCATGAGTATTAATCACTCTCAAAGCCCAGCCCACTTATGTTAACAAAGAATTGTTTTAGTCATCCGAGAGCCAGTAAATTTAAATAAAATGTTTCTGCCTACATCTATGTCTTTGCAAATACATTTATGTGAGTTAAATAGGCAAACAATTTAAATGTAGGAAAAGTGATAACAAAAATAAGTCAGAAAATGGATTTCAGGTTCATGCTCTTGTCTACATTTCATTTGACAGTTTGACTTGACAGTTTGAGAGGGACTTCAGAGCTTCATTCTTTATACTGTTGAGACTATGGATAAGCCTGAAGCTGAAAACTGGTATAAAATGCACTATATGTAATAAGAGCAATTTTAATTCTAACTCTCAGCCCCTCTCCAACTTGCATGCCACTTAAGCCTGTCTCAGATCTCTGACACAGCGTAGCTTCTGGCTTCTTATTGGTGTGGGTTTTTTCTGTTAGCTACTGACACTCCTTCAGCCAGGAAAGTTCACCTCATTTTACCTCTTCCTGCTTTATTTCCTTCTAACAGGTATGGAAGGATGTAAATACATAATTATTTATTGCTGAATGCAGCTCCCACTTAGTGCTGAAAGGAAAAGTAAAACCTTGTTCAAAACACTGTGATCTAATGAGGGTTAAGCCCCCAATTTGTTATTCTTGCCCTGGTTTAGCTTGAGCATCGAAATTTAGTTACCTTTGTGTTCAGAAGTTCTTCACTTGCTCCAGCACTCATTGCTTCCCAACATTCAGCTTCAGACAAGCACACTTTGTAACTCTCGTGTATTGCAGTGCATTGCTCTCTCAGTCCACCTGCACATTTAATGGAGCCCCCTTTAGCATCACCTCATTGCAGCACTGTCACCTGGCCCATGCAGATAATACCATCCTGTGGCAGATAAGTAAAACTGCACCTTCCCAGTTCAGTGTCCTTGCACAGGAGGCTCCTGCTGCCCCCAAAAGCATGTTGCTCTTAATTCATTACCGATTTTTTTTTTTTTTGTCAATTAAAAAAATGTTCTGTAAATCTAAATTTGTTGCAATTGTGTTAGTTCTGCTTAAAGTAAGTCTAGTTTCTGTCCCTTGCTTCCTTCCTTTTTCCTCCTTTCCCAATGCCTGCATTGCTTTCCTCTGAGTAGGTCCAAGGCAATGGTACGTACTAACTGCGATGCTTTGTTCTGCTGCACAAAAAATACATGGTCTCCATTTGTAACAAGAAAGGAGAAATAACGAAGCCAGTCTGAAGTGGAAAAAGCTGTACAGCCACACTAAACCAGCAAAGGAATATCTTTTAAGCACTTAGGAAAAAGGTGTTCTGTCTTGAGTGATGCATATCTGAAGTAGGCTAAGCAAACACCATTACAACAGTTTTTTACTTCCTCAGACACATCTTGGGTCTATTCTCCTGGAGGTAATTTTGTGCATGTGTACATCTTACTGTATCTAAAAACAGCTAGAAAAAGATGAGAACCCTCTGAAGACAGAAGCAAAGAACAAAACCACTGAACTAAACATTGTTTCTATTTAAAATAAAAATTTCAATTGTCACTCCTTTTATGGTATCAAAGAGCTAGTCAGGAGATAATCAGTCCTAAATTAATAAAAAACATTCTTGCTTAGCAACGGTAAAATTAAAGAAGAAAACCCTAAACTGCATTACATAAGAATTGTATTGCTGCTATGAGGACAGCACAGGAGAAAATCACTGTCAGCATGAACTGAGAGCATGTCCTTCCCCTTTTAAATAACTTTACCTGCCACTGAAATAGAAGAAACCCCTGTATATACAGCTGTTTTTCCAGCAAGCAAAAAAAGGAAATGCAATGGTGTCTTGATAATGATAAAACTCTTTTAGACCACTAATCTCAAAAGCCCAGTCCCAGTTCAGCTGCTCCTTTCCTTGCATGCTCCCTTTGCAGTGTTGATTGTCAGTAGCAGAGAACTCAGTTGTGGACCATGGAATTTTCTCCTTGTACCTCTATGCAGGTAGGCTAGTGATGTAACTTGAGTTAAAAAAACAAAACAAAACAAAACAACAAAGAAAGAAGAGGGTAAGTACCTTATTTCTGCTGTCCTCAGTGACTTTGATGCAATAAAACACATCTGAAAAAAAAAATGAACCATGCTAAATTTAACTTGTGTCATAAAATTATTTCAGTATTAGATACTTCAGTGAATGGTGTACTAGTCAAACTCCGCTAAAAACACACAGAAATTTTCACAGTAGTAAAGCAAGTCCAATCAAAAAAACAAATTGCTGAGGAAAAGGCAGAGCACCTGACCTTTGCAATTAGCACATATCCTTTTTAGAGGGCATGGAAACTGTTGTCTTCAGCAGATGCACCACCTACTCCAGATAATCCACCTACTGCACTATGGAATTCTCAGTTTTCATTCCAAGCTGTTGCTCCCTTCTCCTGTAAACTCATTTTTAAGTACAGAAGTCAGAACTTATGCATTTTTGCCACCATGAGAGGTCATTTGCCTACTCTCAACACTAAGCAGAAAAGCGGGCCCTTTTCTTGAAGACAGAAAAAAGGCTTGGGTTTCCATCTGTCACCTGCCCCAGTGGCTCCCCTTCTGTACCGTCTGGTTTGGGACAGGAAATGTATCACTTAGTTTTCAGTAAGCATCATCTGATTCCTTGTGTCTGCAAAAACTCAGGTACATAAATTTTGCTAATAGTTACTATGACAAGTTCCTTCTCCATCACAACCACTCGTGCCATCTTTTTTTCCACATCAGACTTGCAAGACAAAAATTTTAAACCTGCAACGTCATGGCAAGCATACATCTGGAAGATCAGTTTGCCTTACATTTTCTAAAGTCAGCATCACAAAAATTACACCATTCATTATATAAAAGATTTCTGATGTTATTTCTCCTTTTTTTTCCTGGCTGTAATGCATGCACTTTATGTCTTGTAGATTGTTTTAACCCTTACGATAAGACAGGGCTGTACTTAAGGGCTGTTTCATGTTTTGCCTTGGGTTTTTTTTGTTTGTTTGTTTGTAGAACACAGCTCTAGATAAAGAGAGTCAGATTTTCTGCAGCAAGCGCTGTCAGGACTCTGGTAGAGCTGGAATGGAGAAAATTTCTGCAATTGCTGCTGCAGCTGCTGATCGTCATGTGGCTGGGTCCGAGCCCCTCTTCCCTGCTGCTCCTGAGCCACTCCGGTCCCCCACGCTGCCTTCTCCTGAGCTTGCTGGGGATCAGCCTGGTGCGTAGGACTGGGGAAAACAAATCCAACCGAAGCTCCCCACACTCTGGCCACAGTTTTCTTCATTTCCCATGACTGTTTTCAGTTTGTGTGTGCACCTCTCGTGGCGAGCCCCGGCCAGGTCTGATCCTCTCTCTCACAGTGGGTGAGCAAACCACATCTTGAGAACAGCAGTAGGGGAAAGACTCTGGCACTGTTAGGTGGTTTTTTAAGTTCTCTGTGTTAATAATTAACTCCATTTCACACAGCCTTGGGCTCTAAATAGACTAACTTATGGTGTAGCTAACCATATTTTTATATGAGCAGCGAGGTGGGGAACAGGAACCTGGCCTCACCTCCACCAGCAGGCCCCGTTCTGTTCTTCTGATGGGAATTCTCAGAAAAGTGGGAGAGGCAGACAAGGGAAGAAAACTTCTATTTGCCTTCTATTCCAATGCCTCTATTTTTAGCCAAGTTTCTACTAAACTTGAAGAGGCAAATTTTCATGAAGAATTTTTTAGTGGACTAACTGTAAAATATCATGAGATAAACATTTGGAGATAGAGAGGGAAGGATGGTTGTTTTCCATCAAGTTTGTTATCTGACTTGCAGGCAGGGTAGTGTTTAGATAATATGAATTTAAATAAAGTAACTTGGGATGTAAACATGAGCAGTGGACAGTTATTTGTTACAAAGACTGGAGTGAAGGAAGCCTTTTTGCTTTAGCCATTTTCTATCCTAACCACAAGTGTCCCATCCACACCTTTCTCCAGGGTCAGACTACCTGTTAGATAAAATAAAATTACTTTGGGCCTGTGAAGGGAAAGCCTGCTGCATGTTATCTAAGCTATGATGAACTGAGCAGCTCCTAATTCTAGGACAAGCTGATAGAGGAGCTGCCATCAATAGCCATCAGAGGTTTTTCAGTGCTATCCCCCTATTCACCTGGTGCAGGCACTGGAAACCAGGATTGGGAAGCAGCTCTCCTTAATCTGCAGTCACAAAATAGACGAGGTTTTATCTTTACCATGATGCTTAGTTCAATAGAGTATGTAAAAGCTTAATCCTTTTCCTTTGCTCGTTCTTATGAATTGGTCATAGTTCATTTTTTCTCTTAGCTATACTTTCTACTAGAAATGTAAAAGAAAGACCTGCAATAAACTTTCTTCATTAAAAAAAAACAAAACACAAAATGTTATTCGTTTCTTTGGGAGCTCAGTTATTTTGCCAGTGAAACTGTTGTCTTATTCCCTCTGGAGAGATTGAACAATTAGATGCCTATCAAAACAATTTAATAGAATTAATTTGAAGGACTCCCATAAACTTCATTGTTTTAAAGTTCGTTGATTCCTATGAAAGACATGAATAAAGATGGTTGTTTTACCTTTTGAAAAGCATTTAAAGATCAGAAAGTGCCAACTGATGGTAGCCGAAAGATGTGCAACATCTTGGCAAAAAAAGTGGTATTAAAGGTAGGAAAACATGGTATGTTTCAAACGATGATAAAAAGGTTGGGCTACAACCAATCCTTGTTAATTAACTTTGTTGTGGGTTCCCTGGAGTAAGTTCAATATGCTTGAAGAGTATGGGAACAGCCTTTGTGTAAAATAACTTGTATTTTGGTAGAGTGCAGAAATATGGAGCTATCACTCTAACCTTACTCAGAAGGGAAGCTGGTGAGAGTCTGTAGCTGGCTGCCTGCGTGGTTGGTGATTTCTGCAACAAGTCTCAGACTCAGCCAAAGAAAAGATGTGGAATTTCAGGTGGAGCAGGCTAACCCCACAGCAAAGACAGGGAGCTTCCAAAAGAGCTGAACTGAGAGATCAGCAGAGAGGGAGCATCAAACAAATAATGAAGGCTGGGTTAACTTCTGGTTTTCCTAAGAGGATGGATTCAGCTATGAAAAAAAAAAACAAAACAACTGCCATGGATTGGAAGGGATTTCCAACAAGTTGTATTGCACATATAATTATGCATCTATAACAGAAAGGATCATCATTTGCCTGGTCAGCTACCAGTTCTAAACTATTACCTGTTCTCAAGGAAGAAGAAAGGAAAGACAAATACCCTGAATTCATGTCCTTAAGTTCAAGACTGATCAACATCTAAACATTCTTAGACAAGACAGAGCAGAGGCAGGTGCCAAAATGCCTATTTAAAAATAGTGCTGCCAGCTAGGAAAGATGATCATATGGCCAACAATCAGATAAAAACACAGGTAGCTGGGAAAGTCCTCAACTCTTTGTGTGACCTTGGCAAAATTATAGCACTTACTCCATGCCTTAAAATAGTTCCACATAAGTTCAGTCTGTGCATAGGTGCAGGAGGTATCACACTTTAACATAAAAATAAAATAAAGACCTGTTGGTTAACACTAAAACACTTCATGAAGGTTCCTAAGTATCACATGTCATTTCTTACCTGTTGCACTTTCATTTAGTCCTTCTCTCATTGTAGAGCCACCAGTTGCTGCTGGAAGGAGGCAAAAATAGTTCTGGTTCACCATTTCTTTCCTGTTATAAAGGGAAAGAAACTATTATAGAAATTGTATACAAGTTACACATTTGTCAAAGAGGACTGTTACAAACACTCCACAGTGACAGTTCTATTGCTACCATGCCTATGTTTTAAAAAATTAATTACTAAAAAAACCCAATCTTTTTAATTATCCTTGGTCTTTTTAGGTCCTCTGAAGGTGGGTACTTGTTACAGTAGCCCAGTGGAGCCATTCCTGCAGCTCTAGATTTAAAGTCCCAGGACTGAATCCTTTCCTGCTGTAAATCAGCACAACTCTATGTCCACTGGGATTCCCATCAATATTTACCCTTACAGACCATTACCCCCATTCTGGAACATCAACAATTATTTGAAATAATTGTCAAAATACAATAATATGAAGATGATGTTTAATGATGATGTTACTTTCATCAAGTATTGACTCATTCTTAACAGCTAATTGAAAATATTTACACAGGTCAGTAAATCTCATTTAATCCTGGTTTTCATATCTTTCTTCCTCCCAGTAGTCACTGGTCTAATATTATTATAGCTTGATAGCATAGATCTAATGATTCCTTCACTTTTATATAAATATATGTATTTATCAATCAATCATCTTTGGTTTTGTCAGTTTTTAAATGGAAAATTATATTTCACATTTACTCATTCTTTCTTTCAAGCTCCATCCAAACAGCAATTGGAAAGCAGCAGAAATGCACAAAACTAGCAACCTACCCAAAATGCTCATAAAGCAAAACTGATGGTTTTAAGGTGACAAAAAAGACAAGCAAATCAAACCCTCCTACTTGCAGTCAGCTTCAATGTCTAAAGCACAGAAACAGGTATTTAGTTGAGCTTTTTTGTCAGGGGAATCCTCTCTAGCACGATTTTTGTTTCCTTTTTAAAGGAAATTACCATTATGAAAAAAAAAATACCAGGGCAGGAACTGGTAGCAGCAAGCAGCCATGCAACCATCCACTAGAAAGCTCTTGCTTCTGTTCTTGAATTTATTTTTTTTCCAGGGAGAATCTGAATTTTAAGTGCTTCTGTTTCCTTTAGAAACAGGAAGCCAAGAGTGCAGGTTTCAGAAAAGCACAGCTTCACTGAGAAGTACCAACAACTGTTCCCTTCTCCCCCAAAATAACAGGAGAGATAATTGCCAATTAACGGGAAATACTGAAGTCTAAAGCATTTAAATGCTGCATGTTTAAACACCTGCAGCTACAGAGGCTTGAAAAAGCATCCCTTGCACACAGGCAAAAAGCAAAATGGGAGAGCAGTGCATGAACTCATCTCTCTGTTATTGGATATTGCTATCACTGAATGCACCTAAGTCTCACCACACAACCAGACTGAGCTGTGCCTACAGCATTTTTCAGCTCAGAGCTCACACAGCAGGAAGCAAAATACTAGAATAACTTGAAGAAAGAAAAAAATAATAAATTATCACATCTCAAACTTTGTCCATTTAGCAAGCAGCAAGTACCACATTTTGGGAACCTCTTTTTGTCTATTCCCACGCAATGCAGCATCATTTCCAAAGCACACATCACGCTGTCTTTAACCAGCTGACCCTGTGATGCAGTCCCAGGGGCAAAGTCATGTGCAATTTCGGATTTTATTAAATACATCTCAATCTGGTTTCAAGACTACACTTTCCAGTATTCTCTCAATTAATTTACACAAAAAAGTAGTTTTATTTCCTACAATATATAAATAGTTGTGAAATATTTTACATTCCTTTTATAACAATATGCTTCTTCATAATAAGTCTCAACTAAAAGTAAACTATTTACAGGTGCAAGTTAGAATTTATTCTTTCAGACTTTTAACACATGTTTACGTCATGACACTGGTTGTATTTGAATTGAGGAGCTTTAGGTTAAATGTAGTTGAATTTCAGTACATCTAAGCAAAATCTGAAACCATTTCCTACTTTTTTTATTTGTCCAGAGCTTTTAAAGAGCAGCTTTAAATTACGATGCATCATTAACTGTAATCATTTCCTGAAGATCTTAGGTTGGTTCTGCATAAAAGTAAACTATTCTGGATTTCATGTAAAGTTGTATCATGTGGTAAATCCACACAAGTGACTCATTTCAAGTGTTTCATCCTAACCCTGTATGGGAGAGGTCTCACTGGTTTAGAGAAGCACTCCCAGAACAGCCCTTCTCTGGTTCTATTTAACAAGGATAAAGCCAGTTTCTCAAGAACAATATAGTGATCTGTTATTCCCTTCAAATTACCTCTCGGAGAAAGAGAAAAAAAAAATATGCCATACCACAAGCACACTGAAATCTCTATGAATATGAAATTTAGGACATGAAGTGGAAAACCTACAATCTAGACAGTCACCTTATCTAGGCCATTCTTATTCAATACATCTAACAGCAATCATGTCCTGACTAAAGCTGCAATAAAATTCACTTCCCATTACCTTGGTATCCGATCAGCTCCTTGGGATGTTTACCAGGAACAAAGTGCTGCAGATAGGTGGTGGATGTCAACCAAGAGGATGTCAGGGCCAGAAACAATAACAGATACATGCACAGCTTGCCTTCAGGTGTAGAGACTTTATGAGAACAGACAGCACAACACAGCCAAGAACTGCAGAAACATTCTCAAGTCTCACAGCATTCCTTTACCTCTGCCTGCAGTGGCACCACAACACAAACTTCCTTCAGACAACCCCCCATGTGACCACCCCATCTTCTCTTGCCAGATCCTACAGCACTTCTATCAGCAATTCGCACAAAATACAAGGGATTTCAAGCTACATTTGCCAAGTACTTCTGCACAACCCAACCAAGCAGCACTGCTGCAGAGCACTTCCCATATCTATAGCTGGCTGCAGCTCTGCTTGAACTTACCAGGACAGAAGAAAGGCCAGACCGTCACATAAAAATATGCTCTTCATAAATGCTCCCTCTGCATAAATATATTCGAGGAGAGGGGTCTGTCCCTCTCTTCAGGAATATTCTGCCTTTAACAGCCAAATGAGGCCCAGCTGCAGGTTAATGCCTGGCACCTGCTGATTAAACAGGTTTCAGGTGATCCACATGACACAGGTGCTGCCCTGCAGAGAGTAACAAGCACCCGAGCAGCTGGAAATTTAACCCCATTTTCCATCTCATCACAAACGGCATGAGGTGGACTACTTCAGCCAAAGCTGAGACCCCAAGTGCATGCTGGGCTCCCAGGGTGGTGTCCAAGGTATTTGGGTTTAGCCGTGGAAGGAGGGGATGTCCTACTCACCAGAGCAGTCCAGAATGGGGGTGTCTTCGCAGGCCTGCTCACGGAGGAGAAGGTGAAGATGTCCTTTCCCACGCAGGGCTGGAGCACTCCAATGGCAGAACACCACACTGCAGCAGCTGCTGCTTCCCAAGGAGGGCCTGATGCATCACACTGGCCCCATTCAGCTCAGGACAGCACACACAGGTACAGCTGTGCTTCCAGTTTGGGAAGCACCTCCTGATCCAATAGAGTCCTTTCTAAAACAAGCAATCTAACAAATCAACTCCTCAGGAAACATTTTGGCTCCAAGATCAGGAACTAACATTTCTATCAATGATGAAGTGTTTCCTCACAAAGAGAAGACTTTCAGGATTTACATTTGGCAAAACACACCTTTGGTTGGTTGGTTGGTTGGTTTTTTTCCCTCCACCCAGCCTAGGAAACCCACCCTGGTGTGAGACAAATGCAAATTGCAGTTCAAGATTATTCCAATTTCCCCTCAAACTCTGCTGATACCAGGCTGTGAACGTTGTTGAACTTAAGGAAGTGTGAAGTACAAGTTCTGCATAACAAATGTTCAGTACACATGGTTCAGTACACCAGGCACTTATTACAGACATGAACCGCTACAGCCTTTGCTCAATCCCATCATCCTTGTACTACACAAAACATGAAAATGGAACTACTGACACACCACAACCACCTCGGTATGAAAATGCAGAAAGCACAGGACACCATTTCATACACACCAAAAGTACGTGAAATGCATCAGCCATGGCACCTCTGTCCTCTGTTGGGAATATACCCTGAATGACAAGAACCCAGTACTCCACTGAAGGTCTCAATTACAAATGTAATTTTATTTAATTTCTTCACTCAAACTGAATTTTCTCATTCCAAATCTTTACTGAAAGAGAGAGTAGTTAAATGCTTAGAAAAACCAGGAACTGCTCTAGTAGGCAGCTAGAGAAATGTATGTATCAATACAGATATGGAATGTAAATTTCAACTCAGAGATCACAACATACAAAGAAGATTTTTATGCAATACAGACTTACAAAACGGTAACAGTTCTTTTCACAAATATTTTCACAGAGTTCTGCACAGCAATCTTGTAGAAAAGTAGATTTGTGCAACACCAAAATAACTTATTGTTCCTTAGTATAAATTATTTTTCATTTCCTAAAAGAAAGAGGTAATTTAATATGACTGGGCAGGATCTGACTGGATTTGGTGGTAGCAAAATACAAAATACATTGTTGCTATAGGCAGAAAAGGAATATGGCATGTGCTACAGTATTGCAGGGCCATGTTCTGATGAAAAAGAAAGAAAAAGTGGCCTGCAAATCTTGTGCTTCTGTTGCTGGACGGGGGCTGTGCACCAGCAAGCACCTCCTGCTTCCCTGCTTTCACAGTCAACCAGCAGAAATGTGCTTTGGAACTTGCCCCTGCTAAAAAACACCTGCCTCTGTGGGCTTCTGGTCTGAAGCCTTCAAAATCAGCCTTTCTTATTTGGAGGAACAATCCACATTTTGGTGTGCTTTGAAGGAGATGCCGGGTAGAAACTAAAATGGATTCACGCTTGACGTAACACAAACTCCGTTCCCGATTTCTCTCATAACTGCACGAAACATACAACTAAAAAAGAACTAATTGTCTAGGCCTAGAAACATGCTTGAAGAGTAACATTGATGGAAATGATTTGCAAAGTTTAAAATTACATTAACCATAATTTAAATATTACCCCTTGATTCCCAGAAACTTCAGTGCTGATGTAGTACAATCATTTGGAAAAGTACGAGACAAAGTGTGGTACGGATAGCACAGATTAAAACTCCCCCAATACCATAATTAATTTCCGTTATGTTAAAATCATATATTCCTCAAGGTTATAGATAAAGCTTCAGATGGAAAATCTGTTTCTTCATAATATAGCTAGAATGTGAGTTTTAACCATCTTTACTTCAGGTTTTGTTTACATACAGGGATCAAAATAGACTTCTCATTGTGACTAAAAATATAGATTTTTTTAACTACAGAACCCAGCAGCTGGTTTTCTGCTTCTTTGCCCTTCCCCCAAAAAAGTCAAGTGAGGTCTACAAAAATAGCAATTAACTTTAAAAAATAGGTTGCTTCTTCCAGCAAATTTAAGTTACATTCAGATGTAATAGAACTATTTATAAGGAGCCGTGTGGCGGCTCGACCCCGAGGGAGGCCGTGCTGTGTGCAGCTCCCTCGCGGCCACAGCTGCTCCCGTCAGTGCTCGTCCCGGCCTCTGGGAAGGTCAGTACCTGGTTTGGTACTCGTGGTGCCAGCGATTGAAATCATTGTAGAAAACCACGATGCTCCCGGACGCCATTCCAGTCATTATACACCTGAGGGAAGCGCAGGAACACATCCATTAGGGAACCCCCTCCCGTTCGGAGACACGAGCCAACGCACCGAGCATTTATATCAAAGAGGCACAAGAACCCGGGGACACGACCAACTTCCACTGAGGGCAGATGGAGCTGGAAGTGCCTCACACACCAGAGTCAGGCTTTAGGGGCTCCCGTATCGGGCTTCCAAGAACTCCAGCAAGCTGGTTTGGGATAAAACTGCCCTACGCAGCACCTCTGGCAGATTTATGGACTACAAAACATGCAAAACACCGTGCCACAGTTTGTGTGGTCAGCCTGAAGCTACAGCTGAGAATTGTAGAACTGTTCACCAGCATCCCTGTCCTGCAAGGCCACTTGGGATTCCCCAGGATTATTTCTTGGCTGGTTTTTGAGGGGTACTGGAGTGGGATGAAGCAGCATCCTGGTGTAGCAGCAAAGTGAAGGAAGGCCAGGAGAAGTGTTCGTTTCAGTTTCAACTCCCCCAGTTAAGCACATCTACATGAAGGAATTGGGTGTGGGCACAGGCCTTCAGTAGGAAGTACCAAAACTGTACAATTTGATTGTTTTGGAAGCTCCTGAGAGCAATCCCTGGGCTTTCCCACAGACACTTTGTCCTTCTGAATTCCTCACCCTTGGCCTGCTACTAAAGATCATTCAGATGTTTGAAAAGCCATGACCCTGACACAGTGCACAATTACCAGAGTTTTTGTGTCATCGTCTCTACAGTCTCATTAAATTACTACAAAAATCAGAACTATAAACATGTATAAAATCCTGGCATTTGGGGGGAAAAAAAGCCTTAGAATTAAAAAATTCAGAGTAAAAAGCTGCAATATTTTCTTCAAAACAAATACTGAGATAATCAAAACATTGCATTTTGATAGAATCACACAATATCATGTCAAGAGCACCATTTTGATTGTTTTTCTATTAGGTTCAAATACCTTTTTCCACACTCTCAAACACATAACATTCATGGATACCAAATAATTAACTCCGAGTAATTACCTGTAGTTAATCAGTAATTACTCAGTAAAATACTCCTGAGTAGATCTCTTCCTTGTCTTCAAACCCAAAGGTTCTTAACTTGAGCCCATGGATAAATTTCTGTATGTCCATATTAAAGTTCAGTTCATTAACATGTCATTAATTGCAGTTTAAAGACTGTCTAAATGCAAAATTTCCGAGGTCTAAAATTCAACAGCTGTAACTCCAGGTTTTGAAATATATTTAACAGCAAGGGCTTTTTTTTAATGGAAAACTGCTTCATCAAAAATGCCAATAATCTCTCATTAAGCTTACCAAGAAGCTGTTCAGTGTTTCATTGATGTCCATAGGTTTTAGTGGTATGGATTTTTTAAAGTTCATTTTGTGTAAGTTTTAGAAACATAGATAAAAATTTTAAAACATTCAGTACGGACTTCAGCAAGTGGAAGGCTAAGAGCCTCAGCAACACGCTTTACTGCACAATGTAGACATCCCTAAGGGATTTAGGAGACAAATCTGCTCAAAAAGTACACAGGAACACACTTAGTAAATACACCACAGCAAATAAAATCCTAGCCTGAAAGCTAAAGGTGTACAGATGAAATGGGAAACATCCATCTTATAAACAAACAGTATTTTTGTTCTAAAAGCACTGAAGCATTTTCAAGTACAGTTGCATTGGAAGGTGTGATGTGAAACTGCAGTAAAGATTTTAATTGGTCACCTTCAGCAGGAGAAGTCTTCAAAAAGGGTCATGCTGTGTGTGGATAAAATAACTTTTCTAGGACTGAGAATGATTCTTTGCTTCAGCAAATATATGGATGTGTGGAGAGAATCTTGTTGTGCGACTATTCCAACTGTTCTATTTTTAACATGAAGGTCTGGAATTAGGAATGTGATTCGTCTTGTAAGTGAAAGAAGAGAGATGAAAGCACACATGTAACCTTCCACCTCCATGTGACCCACACTGTACATTGGCGCAGACCAATAACTCAGCCTATCTTGAAAGTCTGCCAAAGTAAGATTTCTTGGATCTCTCTTCATTCCCTAAAGAGCTGAAATCCTGAAAAAGATTATCTGCCCTAAATACGACATGTTAAAAAAAACCTTATGCAAGCACAGAATTCCCAAGATAATCACCAGGATCTGTGATCCAAAGAAAATCACAATCAGAAGAACAAGAAAAATGCAATTTAATTGTAAATACATATTCCCTAAAACTCTTGTCCAGACCATACCAGACTTTGCTCTCACCTTTGGTCATAGGACAGGGCCATGGATCGGATTCCAGCGTCGCACCCTGGGTAAGCAAAGAGCTGCTTGAGGTCCCACACCTGCCAGACCATGACAACTCCCTTGTCTCCACCTGTGAGCAGATACTGTCCATCCCGACTCAGCTGAATGGCCTAGGGGCAAATCACAGGGAGATTTGTCAGATAAATGTGTGCTGCTCCTACTTCCCCTCTTTTCCTTTCAATAAAAGGTTTCATATTGACAGCTGAATGCCCAGGGAGACTTTGATATCAACACAAGCTTTTGGGAAGCAACATTATTGTTATGTTATTTTACCCGGCAAGGGAATTAATGCTGTTATTCACAAATCCCCAATACACTAGATGTCACTCGTTAAGTTCCACCTGACCTGTGATTTATTCCATGTTCCAAAGATCCAATATGAGGTCAGCTAAAGAAATTTACTCTTCTAATTAGCTAGATTTACAAGACGCAGTAGTACTGGCATTAAAATATAGCACCTGACATTCCCCCAAGGGTCTTTAATACCAGCCTAGCAGAAGCGGAATGTTGACAGGAACTGAACTGTTATACAAATCACTAAAATTAATTTAGACCAGCACTTTTAGATTTCTGCACTGGATTAATAAAATAATGATCCACCCCTCTTAACAGAGACTGTTTCCTTTCATCATCCATCCTGAAACTGCCTGTGAAAAATTCAATGGCATATATCCTGGTTTTGTATGCATCATGGGGACTGATGGCAAATCTGTATTTGAAATCTTTATTTGGGAACCAGCTCATGGAGAAAGATGGGATATCACTGGTTTTCAGAGTTAAGAGTTCTTCAAACAGGAATCTTCCATCTATTTTGATATTTCTTGTGTGCTATTGGGAAAAAATCAAGATACATACTGAATACCCAGAAGAATAATTTTCCTTCTTTACCTGATTACTATACCAGATGATATTATCAGATATTAAAATGACTGGAAGCATGAAAAATCTTTCTTAAAAGAGGGATTTTCCCAGTTTAAATAAGCCAAAATGGGGCTTAAGAGAACTGAACTTGAAATTTTATTAGAGTAAGTGCTAATTTATGGAGTGAGGGAGACCATGATCTACCTAGCCCAGTGGTGCATCCCCAACAGTGGCAGGAGGAGATGCTGCCAGGCTGGTCAGCACACAGCTCCTTCCCCCTGTGCACTACAGTACCCAAAATCATTGGATTAGGAAGATCAGAAAGTTCATCTGTTCCTTTTAGTATCTCTTTATGGAAATTCTGCCCATGAATTTTCTTAATCTGTTTTTCAGCCTGCTGATGATGCCTTCTGAGGGGGGCAAGAACTGGCAGAAGTTTACCACAGGTTTATCACCTGTTTTGAGGTGACCCTATCAGTTTCAGCGAGTACCCCATAGGTCTCCTATTGTGGGGTTTCCTGAGTAAGAGTTCTCCATTCATCTCAGCCATCGCCTTCATCACTCTGCAAACCTTCAGCATTGCCCACCTCAAAAAGCACTGAATGAAGCTAATTCCCAACATCAACCCTTGGAAGACTCCATGACTGACTTTTCTCACAGCAATAATCTCTTTTCCATGTGGGTCTCAGTAATCACTATTACAGAAACCCTGAGGTGGACAAAAACTTCTTCTGAAAGGAGGATCCTGCCCTGCTGCTGTGCAGAAAAGAAATATAAGCAGTAGAGGATACCAGGTCCTGATTTTACAGCCTCATCCTCCAACTGTCCAGGAAAGCTGAAAGGTTTGCAGCATTTTCCAAAGAAACAAAATCAAAAAGTTGAATGGATTCTGTCATGCGGAATGACATCAGCATGAGCCACCAGCAAGATCAAGACCCTTGAAACTACATTTTGGACCATGAATAATAATCCAGTAAGCCCAAACCTCTTCCTATGCTCTCTTTCTGTTTCCAGGTGCCTCTTCTCTGCTCTCTTTCTGACTTTTCTTCCCCAGCTTCACTTCTGTTTTTCCTTCTCTGCTCTGTACTTTTAGATTTGTCCACAATACTCAGCACAGGAGCAGCCTGTCCTTGGTTCTGCTCTTCTTTCTCCTCTGCTTCCTTATCAGTTCTTCCCCTTCCTTGTCCAGGGTCACACCATCACATTTCTTGCCATGGCTCTTTTGTGCACCTCTTTGTGAGGGATGATTGGCTGCAGGGAAAAACTGCATCCATGGCCTACAGATGTTCAGTACAGAAGGTGGATGCTAAGCATTATCTACAAATGTATTTAACTTAAGGTTTGTGAATCAGCTAAATTTGGGCAGCCTTTCAATGAAATTCACACTCTTCACATCAGGAGTAATTTGTGATAAATTTCAGCTGGCCCAACTTCTCGATAGAATGATGTAAGAATGGAGGATGTTCAGAGCAGTGGCTTTTAAATTCCAAACACACACGTTCTACAGACAGACTCATTCTCTTTGACTAAAACATTGTCACTGGAAGGCAAGGAAATTGCCTCAGGATGATAGTCTACAAGCAAAATTCCAGCTCAAAGATTTAAATTTAGGGAGCAGTAGAAAGAACTGAGGATGGGATTTTGCAAACTCTTTCTCTGCTGAAGTCTGTAATTACTTTGGCACTTGCAGTCTCTGCTTACTCTGCAGACTTACAGGTCTGCAAATATGCAAAACTTTTTACGTACCTCAGGAAAAGGAAGTTTGGGGCTTTTTTTAACATAGAGAATTTATAGCGCACGACCACAAAAAAATCAGAGAAACTAAAACACAAAGACATTACGTTCATGCAACACTGAAGTGTTTATACAGACTGCTGACAAGCCCAGAAACCAAAATATACAGTGTGTGTAAGATACTGCTTTGTGAGCAGCAGTAACTGAAGTCAGACATATTGCACATCTGTATTTTTTGTATTGCTGCACTCTATTACTGCGATGCCAAATACATCCTGTAAGAATTATACGATGTGCGACACTTAGATTAAGACAGAGCTTCTATATTATGTTATAAATTTTGAGTGTTTACTGCAACAACTCCCAAGGAGTCAGAATGGATCACATTGCTGGAATTTTATTCAATACAACAACTTTAAAAGGAGTGTAATTGAAACACAAACATATACTGTAAACAAAATGTAACGCTGAGCAAAAAAAAGGACGATAAACCTATTCCAGCCGTGTTTTGAATTATGACAAGACATACATGTAAATTTAGACACAATAAAGCAGAACTTGTGGAGTTTTTCCAAGCACATCTAAGTATGGAAAACTGAATACTAACCAAGATTAGAACTGAGTATTCTGAGTTGAAACTTCTCCCTCTCCCCCCAAAAAATAAATGTTGCAACCATTAATTGCGATTGTTGCTATCAGAAACATGCTAAGTACCTCGAAAGCACAGACACAAGGAGCTTGAAAACTCTAATTTAGAGGCTGTCTTAGAAGAGTAGAGTAAGACAGGGGCAGAAAACAAACTGATAAGGCCGAAAATTATCTAGAACTAGCATGCACTGACTGGATGATCATGAGATCTAACTAACCACACAAGTATTAAAGAGATTATTCATTAGAAGCAAAAATCAATATGGGGTGGTTTTCTTCTCTATAGCAATAGTAGCCTCCTAAGGGTATTTCCAAATTGCAATGAAGACCGTGACAAATAATTATTTGCTACACTTATAAAATTCAGCTGATGAAAATCCATTAACCTTATGGTCATGGTTCACTTGAATTTTATACTTGAGGCTTTTACTGAAGAAATGCTATATTAAAAGGCAAATTAAAGCCATTAATCTTTAACTCTTCCACTACCTGCAACATGCAGTAGGTTTTGTGATCTTTTGATTAAATAAAGTACAGGCTTTGAACCCTTACTAATACCTATGCAATTTTACTAAGTCATTGGCTTGTCACGAAGACAAGATGTTGATTTATTTAATTTTTATTGTTTATAAATAAATTTCTCAGCCACTTGCCTAGATATTCATGAAGGGATGAAGGAATGAATGAAGGGATGAAGGAATGAATGGAAGAAAAAGGTGACCCTGTCAACATTTCAGTTTCATGATATGCCCTTCAAGATTTAACAAACGAAAGGATGCTTTTACTCCCAAGTACTCCAGCTGGTATAGAGGACGACATGAATCAATTTTACTGTTCTGCTTTTCCCCAGCGTAGTTTATCTGCAATTCTGCTAGGTATGAAACTGAAACAACCCCGCAACTAATCTTTCTCACAACATGAGCTTCAGACTCTCAAATAATCCCCAAAGCGCACAATTTCAGCAATGTTCTAAAAGCTGCATTTCTGACTTGTATTTCCTTGGAAAGTCTCAAAACTTTGCACAAATCCCTTTTAACATTTCAGGTTTTTGAAAGGCAATGCTTTGTAAAAAGGCAGAGCTGACACTGTGACAGCCCTGGCTTACAGCAGCAGGAGTCTTGTGGGCACTTCCACATTTCAAAACAGACTCAGGAAAGGAAAATAAATTGGTTCCTCTGGGTGAAACAGCATACAGTCTTTGTTTAGGGTAAAATAACTTCACCTCTCAGAACAAGCAGACTATTTAGAGTTAAAGTTATTCATTAAGATATCTAAACACTACATGGTAGATGTGCTGCGATATGCCTAAGCTCCACTGAGCAATACAGTATTTAAAACAAAAACAGGTGGAAGGCATTGATTAGACCCTGAATTTCCCCAGAGCGTCTGAATTTTTTCTGGCAGTTTTCTAGCACAAGAATACAAGAAAGAAAACCAGAATGTTGATCCAAACATCTCTATTGAAAACTGCTGGTTTTGCCAATAATGTCCTGAAATACCGGCCCATAATGACAGAGGAAAACCGAAACTGTAACATTACAGATTCCACACTTATGACCTTTTTCCTCCCCTTTCCTATCCTCCCCAAGCAAAAGCCAACGAGGAGAGTTTGTCGGCACAGCCCATGGGTAGGTGCTATTCATTTTAAATGCCCCACTTTAATCATGCAGTTGCCACTCTCCTTCAGAGATGATGTAGTGCAGAAGCACTGGCAGAGACGCTGCAGGTTGTTTAAGCGTAAAGCTCAGCTGGGACCACTGGGAGAGAAAGAAAACAAAACAAAACAAAATAAACCCCAAACCCCTCTACAAACGTAATTCTGGCCCACAGAGAGCAGAACTTCCATTGCCTCCAGCAACATTCCTAAAGCTGTGGGTACTGACTGAAACACTACAGAAATTGTTTTAGCCGGCAAGGGATTTCTAGATATTTTACAGATTTGCTGGCCTAGCTGACAACATAATCACAACTGAAAGTGACAGATTATCAACATTATTAATATAAAAAGAGAAAAGCACTGTGATATGGTCTTGCTTTATGGAAAGAACTCTGGGATGAAGGGTAGGCTGTAAATCTCAGAAGTATTTGCACAAGGACAGCCAAAGGTACAATTTCAGGAAATTGATGCAAAAATCTACATTAATTTGGAAAAATGTCTGCGGACAGAAATATACACATTCCCACTTCACTTCCCCAGCCTCAGACCTGCACTTGTGGCTGCCACAGAACACAGAGATCAAATGCCCCCTAACCCCTGCAGACTGCACTACTCTCACTATGGAAAAGAGACCTACACAGAGTTATTTCTGCATATTCCACCACCAGCACAGCTGACATTCTGAATGGATGACATATGGATACTGGATTAGCAGAGCATAATATGTGATGAGAGTTTTAGAAGGTTTTAAGTGGAATATACTGAACTGAACCAGAAACTTCAGTGCTAATGAAGCAGTCACTGTTCTATATAAATTATAAAGTGGAAATAACGAAGATCAAAATTCTTTAAAATACATTGACACATTCTTCCATCTTTAGTACGGAAAGAAGTGCTCAGATCTTTGCACAAGAGCTGAAAGAATGCCAATAATTCTGTAAAACAAACATGATGGCAGAGAGGGATTTTCTTCCTGACACATGTAATCCAAATAAAGGAAAAACTTTTGAGAGTTTTCAACTCAAGAGAACACTGGAAATCCCAGCAGCTGAGTTCCTGGGATCTCCCATCAGATTATGAAAGGCACCTTGGAGGTGTGGTACTGTGATACAGCTGGCAGCTTCTGTTCTGTTTCATAGGTACTATTACACAGGAACTGTCAAGAGACCTTCATTTTGTATTATAAAATAATTTTCATAAAGCCATAAGCTTAAAAGGCCTCCTGCATAGCTTTGGACTTGCTCCATGTTTCTTGCAGCTAAAAGGGTGGAACTTTGCTGCCTGCTTAGTGAATGCCAAAGGGCTAAAAGAGTTAAGTATAGACATATCCCTACAAAATTCCTAGAGCTCAGCACAACACATGCTATCTGAACCAAGATGCAGGAATGCAGTCAGAGATGCCAAAAGAAAGGCAAAGCTAACATCCAAAGCAGCATGTCCACTGACCTCCTGCCTTCAGACTCAAAATTAAAGATGCAACCCAGCCTCTCCTGGTCAGCAATCAGTAATATTTGTATTCTCCGGCTCACAGAAATGCCTACACAGTATTCCTTTATGAACAGAGTTATTTTACAGCTAAAACTGTAAAAGACCCCTCCTAATGTTAATAAGAGTACATGGTCCCCTTAAAATTTTCAGAATGCTGCTATGCTATGGTCTAGTACCACATAGTTATGGTCTGGCTATAGAAAGAGTCTCCACACAGCTCCAACACTGACAGGCTTTTCCCAAGGAACTGATAGCACACATTTGAGGACACTCACCCTTATCTTGTCATCTGTTTCCATAGTGGCTTGCAGTCTCCCATTCACACTGAATACACAGAAGAGGCCGTTTTCATAATATATGACACAGTGGCCTTCTCTGGAAGCTTGAATAAGTTTTGGTCTCAGGCAGCTTTCGGGACCTTGTAATCTTTCAGGACCTTCTAATGTCCTCAGTAGATCTCCATTCATAGAATGTATGAGACATGGTCCTTCTAGAAAGACAGAATAGGATCCCAGGTTATTGATTTATATGCTCAATCAAAGACATGTATCAAATAATAAGTCATGAGTTCTACTTAAATAATCACTATTATAATACATTATAATGGTTTTTACTATGTTGAGGTGGATTGCCTATGACTTGAAGGGTGCCAGAGAGTCAGATGAACATCTCATCCCTTAAAAGCTTTGCATTAAGGTATTTCAGAGCACCTATCGCAACCAGTTAGAGACCTAACAGATTGCCTTTCGTGCATTTTCTTTTAAAGCTGGAAGCAGTTAATTTTGAGAGTTAATTTTTAGGAGTTAACTTTGAACCTTAAAAAGAGATTTTCAAAACACAAAGACAGAGCTCAGAGTAATGAATTTACATATGTAGGTATTCTAAAAGTGTATGTTCTCATGTTAAGATTTTAAGCCATAAATGACCCACTAAATATTTGCTATTTTTACTATATTTTTACAAATACCTGCTTTCTACTTAAGCCACAGGAGTTCACATGCATAAAACAGAAATGCACAGAGGTACACATCATGAGTACACCCAGCTCTGAAGAAGTGTCTCTGAGTAGCTACTTTAGAAACACTAAGGCAGAAAGATACTAATTCCAAGAAATTTACAGTTTAAAAATCATCGTGGACCATTAAGCAAATAAGAAACTTATAAAGAACATCCATAGAAGCAACATCATTCTTTATAATTTGCCTGCCACAAGCAGGTCTTTGAGAACACAAATGGAGCATATTAGAGGCTGTGCAGCCAAGCTCAAAGAGCCTGAAGACAACTACCAGTAGTTTATACACACTCTTCATCAAACAAACAATCCAGAACATTCTCTTTCTCCTGAAACTAATTTTTGCTTCCCTTTTTTGAGAAGTTATCCGTAACAGCCACTCTTCACCATTCTGGCCCTCAAAGGCTGTATCCAGCTATGCTACATGCAACTACACACTGGATAAACAAACAGAAATAGCAATCAGGAGGGAAACTGATGTGGTCGCCTCTTCTTATAAATGTCTGAACAATCCTCAGTTTTAAAGTGTTTAAAAAGAGGTTTCAAATTCCACAGCAACTGAAAAAAAAAAGGTTAGAAATAAAACCACCATAAAATTCATAAATTCTGCCACCTGAGACTACATTCCTTTTGGCATTAGGATTATAGCTTCATGAAGAGAAAGAAATGGCAAGAGCTACCTTACCTTTTGAACCACTTATTACCAGGCCAAGCTCAGCACAAATGGCAGCACAGGTGATCTCATAGTCATGTCCTGTCAGAACAGCTCGAGGAGTTGCAAAATCCCCTTCAATGAAAAAACAATAAAAGCAATCCTTGGTTACAGTCTATTCCCAAAATCACTGCTTTCCATCACTGAAGCACCTTCTGTTTCCTCGCTCTTTGAGTAGATGTTGCTTACAAATCACTTCAATGCTCCTGTTTGCATAGGGGAGTGCTGCACTCCTACCTGTGTAGCACAGCAGCAGCGCTCTGCCTGCACATTTACTAACACACAGTAAGAGGAAAGTCAGGTGTGCAGTAAAACCAAACAAAGTTGGATCCCCTCCGTCTGTCTCTCCCTCTATTTCTATTTTGTGGAGGGAGAGATTTAAGACAATTACTACCCTTTCCTGTAACAGCCACTAGTAAATGCAAGCATCACTACAGTAGGTACCAAGAGAAGACACCAACAGTGCCCAAAGATGAAGGAAAACATTCAGTGACTGATTTTATTTTAACCTAATAACAGTGCTGAAACCTCAGCCTGAGGTCTAGTTCTTTGCAAGATGTGGAGCTTAGAAGACAGTCAGCATGAATTTCTGAAGAATTTGCAAAAAAGTCCCACTGAAACCAAACATTAATGCTCCTATTAGACATTTCCCTGCAACAAGAACTGTATTTTTTTTTTGAGATTCTCTTTATAATCAAATGTATATGGATACAATAAAAAAAAAGAAAAATTGTACAACTGGCACATTTAAAGGAAAAAACATTATTCTCCAGGTCAAGGCAGAGAAAGGGTAAGCAAATGCTATAAAGCTCTTTAAATCTTTTTATACCTTCACTAACAGGTTATTCACTGCTTCACACTTCAAGAGTGCTGGCATTTCACAAAAATCACAAAGTTATTTTTGTATTACCGTATAATTAGCTCATTCACAGCATTCCACAAAGCATTTAAACTCTAAAGGATGTTTCTTGGGCAATGCTATCATATAGTTTTCAAAAGGTTTAGATGAGTTTTTAAGCAGCAGGGAATAATTTCACTTCACGATAAATGATGATATGTGAGATACCAACAAGGCAGTAAAGCAGTGGTAAAATCAACTTTTTTTTCACTTGAAAAACAGGAGATGGTTTTGCAAAGACACAGAGTAATAATGGGACCAATTGCCTCCATTAGTCACTAAGTTAGCATCAATCCAATTACATTTGGGGTTGTAACTTTTTAAGAGATAAACCCAGCATAATGTCATTAATCTGTCCATGTAGAGCAGTGCCAGCAATACTGGTACTGAGTGTTAGTAGAAATCATGGAGCTATATTGAAAGGGATAGTTTCTCAGACCCTGCATGTGTGCACTGAGAGACTTCTCTGGAAAAGAGGTGCAAGATCTGGGCTTGCATAAATATATTTACTCAGACCATTTATACCACTTCCCAAAACATCTGTGCAGCTGCCACATTCCAGTGGCTTTTAGGTAAAGGTCACAATCTATGACAAG
Source organism: Mohoua ochrocephala (assembly GCA_013398855.1). Lineage (NCBI taxonomy): Eukaryota > Metazoa > Chordata > Aves > Passeriformes > Acanthizidae > Mohoua > Mohoua ochrocephala. Next base: position 196,594 of record VZTA01001956.1, read on the forward strand.
GTCTCAAATCAAGAACTTCGACCTTTCAAAACTCGATTTATTCTGCAGTTACTATTATAATTTATATTAACACAAAATCTTGAAAAGTAAATAATTCTATTTCTTCTTAGATACAGACATAGACATTACGTATGTGTGTGCATACATGTACACACCCAGGCATGTATGTTGCCAGCATTTTAAATGTGAATATGCTTTGAAGCAACTTGCTGAATTGTCCTAATCTCTCAAGTAATAGTCATTAAAAGCTGTCACTTTTGTTTCATATATTGTTTGAAAAAACACACCCAAGCCCAGGAAGTATGGCAGCCAGTTCAGGAGCAAAGGAAAAACTCCCAACAAATTAGAAGCATAAGGGTGGATTTAATGACCCCTAGGTACTTCTCAGGTGGCTGATCCTGTGAATTTTGCTCACAAACCTTTCAGAGCAAAGTTGCTCTATCGAACTTTGCTCCCCTAAACACAGGCTGGGCACCTCAGAAGATTCATAAATGAACACTATGTAGCCAAGCCACAAACCTGCAGTTTTAGGGGAAAATGTAACAGCAACCATAACAGTCATACTATCCCGTAACAATTTAATGCTGCCAACCCTAATTCTTTCTCCCTGTCGTTCCCAAGCCCTAAAAGGAGGCAGCTTTGTGCATTTAAAGGTCCTGTTAGTTTGTTTGCTTTTAAATGAGCTGCCTATATTAGCACAATTTTAGAATTCTGGTTTTATTGCTTTCTTCTGCTTTCAGAAATTGCATTAACACATACTTGCACAGATCAGCAAGGAATTTATCTAATTATACACTTCACATTAACGAAACTTTTGAAATCAGAGAAGTTTTAAATATACAACATTGCAGGAGGTAATGAATGTAAGATGTTGGAGTCAGAAGCCCTTATGAGAAGCAATGCCTGAATGAATTATTAGGAGGTGCAGATAAACAAAATCATGAGAGTGAACTTTCTGCTTACAGCATCTACATTATTATGGGCTTTACGTGCATAAGGCTGTCAGCAACTACATCCATAAAATGTAGGAGATAGGATTCTTAAATCAAGAAGTAGAAACGGAGCATATGTATTTATCACAGTTCACAGAAAATGAAATTACCTAAGTAACACTCACAGTCTTTTCAGAATTTGGACTTGACTTCAAACATAACAGAGTATAAATCTACAGGCGGAAGGATCAGTGTTTCATAGATTGCATCAACTGTTTCCTAAATTATTTTTGAAATAAAGAAACACTTAAAAAGAAAAAAAAAAAAAAAACAATAAAAAAACCTGACCCAAACAAACAAAAAAAAAGAAGAAATCTGAGTAGTATCTTTAAAGAACTTAGGATTTCAATAGATACTGTAAAAGAGGAGTCCTGTGAAAAGTCAGGCTGACTCCTTTGATAAGAATGTCAAGTATTTAGGGGTTTCCAAGCCTCTGATTTCCCAAATAATGGGGTCAACTTAAAAGCTGGTCATAGAGCAGAACAGATTTCTTTAAAAGCTTTTAAACTGTTATTGCTTCAAAAGATTGTCATGGTTTTCAATAATGCAAAGAGAAAATTTTATTTTGTTGCTGGTTTAAGGGGCACCACTTCAAACTTTTCTAAATTGTTTTAGGAGAACAGACTTGCAGACCCTTTTGAAAAGCTGGGGAAGTGACTTCAAAGGGAAGAGAGTCTTTGTCCGCTAAGCAGGTTTATGACCACTGATGCAAACCCTAACTAAGGGCTGAAAAGAATACTCAGAGAATCTTTATGGAGATCCTTAAGGAAGATGAACAAGTCAAATGAAATTAAAGATAGTTCAAATCCTAGCACTAATAACCAGGACACAATAGTTTTACAGATGTGCTTTTCTCAGCGTAGGATATAGTGATATCCTCAGACTATCCCATCACTGGATTGCTGCTCGGAGCTGAACGCCGTAAGATTCTTAATGCCACATTCACATCCCTACAAATGCCATCAATGATTTATTTAAGTCACAGGAGGCACACATAAAGTTATTTTCCAGTAATGGGCAGAATACTTTACCTTTGCAGCAACCATTCAAATTATTTCAAAAGAACTCACCTACATTCCAATAAATAATTTCTGCAAAGCTGTTTTCCCATAGAAAATAACATAAAATATCACTCTTACTTAAGTGACTAAAGTACATTTTAAATCATAAAATTCGAGCTTCAGAAGATAAAAGAAGAGCACATGATATCATGTCAGCCTGTGGTGATATATCAGTGAAAAAATGTTAGGCTTTTGGAAACTACGTTTAAAAAGGAACAGTGGGATTACGGCAAAGTCAAAACTTTCTTCCAGTTTAATGACATCCAGAAGAAGAAATGCCTTACTGGAGAGAACACGATACTGGTTTGTACTGCTGGGTCTCTCTCCGCTGTTTTTTTCAGCTTTGGTGATGTTACAATACAAAGCAGGATCGTGACATTTTAAATCCATCAGCAAATTCCTGAAATGGCCGCTTTCTTTATTTTCAGCACTAAGCTGTAAAAGCTGAGCCAAACACAAGAACTCATTTGAAGAAAAATATCTTCCTAGAAAGAAATCAAACTAGGGATTAACTAAAAAACTTACCTTGCAATTAAATACAAGATATTCTTCCTACTATTGATGGGTGAGATAATATTATGCAACACATTAAAATATAAAATATTTCACTGTGCTCCTTTTTATGTTTAATACTGAGAAGACAGTTAATTATTATAAGTCACAGAGACCTAAACAGCGATTTCTAAATTAATATATGATTGCAGAGGCTGTGGGGCACTTTTAAATGGCAAATTAATTATGTGATTTTTATGTCAATATAAAATCCAAATTAAATGAAGCCTCAGTTAATCTGTCTTTTTACCTATTTCTTGCAAAAGTAAGTGATTGAGTGCTTTCTCAGAATGATACATCAACAAAACCAAATTATACATGTAATAAAGGCCTTCTAAAATTCATTTTTTAAATTTCCCAATTTGGAAGTTGCTTTTTACGATTAAATATTGAGGAAAACAATAAAAGGGTTGAAATCAATGTGAGAAGTACAGATGTATGTACAGAATACAGGACATCTAGACAAAAATGCCCTCAGCAAAATATAGGTAAATCAAAAAAACTAATTTGCTGCTAAACTAATTTGCTCCTATGTTGATTATACAGCAGGTTTCAGAGTTTAATTGCATCAAAGTGATAACTGTCAAATATTATATAAAGTCTGAGCATTAACATTATTTATAGATCACATAATCGACCAAATGATTAGAATCCCATTTCACCGGCACGGAAAGTTATCTGATGGATGAGAGATCTCACTCAAGTGATACCACACAAAATTACTGAAGAATTCCTAAAGCTTCAGTCTGAATAATCTTTTCTTTGTAAATAAGCACTTAATGTAACAATATAATATTTTCATATTATATAGGAACTTCATTGTTGTCTGGTTCTTCACATGACACTCCATCAGCATTTCCTCTTAATTCCTTCAAACTACTTCCCATCTGTTCAGACTTATTTTACCATAAAAAGTACAACCTTATGCCAGGATGCAAGTTTTGGTTTTGTAAAGAAACACTTCAACCCCATATTTTCTGAAAAAGGAACAACATCTTTGAACAATGTATCATTCTACCCTGAAGCAAAATCTAAACATGCAAAGCACGTGAGATGCTATAGTTTGTTCAGTAAGGACAAAATACATTAGATTTATCTTGTAGGATTCATTTCAGCAAACATAACGCAGGAGGACTTTTGTTCAGTATTAACGAGAGATTTTTCATACGTGCTGTGTCACAAAAACTACGTTTCCAAAACAAACACAATAAAGAAAAAGATCGAACAGGTCTTCATAAACTGGGTATTACAATTCAGACTTCAAAAGTCAATAATCCCCGGTCTCTTAATTCCTACACCATGTGCGACACAAAACTTTCTGGAACAAGTTCTCCCTTAGTGGGGATTCATCTGCTGCAAGTCCTGGAAGTCATTCAGCAGGACTCCTCCCACTGAACCCGCGCCTTTTTGAAGCCCCCGGAAAGTATCTGCAGGTGAATACTCGGGGTCAGTGTACACTAATATTTTAATATTTGCACCATCCCGACTTCATAAACTGTTACTTAAATGGCAGCTTTGAAGTTTTAGAACGCTGTCATTTTTGTCTGATAATGTTCTAAAACTGGTTTATGAAGGGGCTTTTTTTTGTTTATACTAAAAAAGTAATTTTCTTCATATTTCTCTCTTTTGGTTTATAGCTACCATTACCTAGTGAGTTCAAGAAAAAAAGACAACAAACCTAAACAGAAAAGGAAAAATATCCAGTAAAGCACTTACTTCAGTCAGAAATAGCAGCTACTGAGGAATTGTTGTAAGATAAACTAAGATAACTACATCTAGTTGAAACCTATACAGTAGTTCATAATTTGGGCAAAATATAATCTGAGATGAGAGGTTTCCTATAATAATTCCACTCAGTTTGGCAGGTTTTTTATGATCTTTTTATTTCCCCCTATTAAAATACATCAAAATAATTTATTTTAAAGTCTGTGCTTTAGCTATTTGATTACTTTTGTAAAGGTAATTTCAAACCAATACTACCACCAGTAGTATATTGCACTAGAGAGATGCTTACCACTTTTACTTACCAATGGAATTGGGAGAGCTGATGGCATACACCAAGTTCAGAGAATACATAAATTAGCTGTCTTTTTACAAGTAACTCTTTAAAACAGATACTTTCTCAATGAGGCAGGCCATAACTCCAGCATCTCCATGTTGCTAGTGCTAGTACTAGAATTTCGATCCAGAAACACTTACAAAATAATTTCTTACCCAAGTCAGGATTATGGTATTGATCAAGAAATTTTTATAACGTTTACGCTGGTGATCTTATTCTAGACTATAAATTACTATATCTCCTGCACTATTCTGTTCTGTCTTACACGGTTACAGACTTTGAACTGAATGGTGATTTTTCCCAGCAACCATCCGAGGTAAATAAATGTGATGTGTTATTCGTACATCATCCCACAACTCTGTATATGGTGCACATTAAGGTTGTATTCATTTACCATCTGAATATAATTCCTTTTACCACATCAACTATTAGTTGCAAGTCGTAAATATAGCATTGTTTTTCCTGGAACTCAAAGGTCTGTGTTGCATCATGGAGTACTAAATATCTTTATCCTGCTGGAGAATTTCATGCATCGAGTTTTAGTAACACCTGAAGCTGGATACTGACAAAAAAGCAGCAACCAAACTACTTCCCTGTTTCCAGTCTCAAAATACATTCAGCCTTGACTGCCTCAAAGCTTGCTCTACAACGCTTCTTTGAATTACTCACTGATTGACAAATCCTGAAACACAATCTCTTAGCCAGCTGAAAACAAGAATGATACAGATGCTGCACTTTACACTGCAGGACGTACTTTTAGCCAAAACAAATATTTGTGGCACACAGACTTACATGCTCATCACTACCAAGCCACTATGACTATTTAGCTGCTTTTCAACTTATCTGTGAACGCTATTGCAAGTTCTTTACAATGAAGGCCTTGTCCTCATAGGTATCTATGACATGACTTTTGGCATTACATAAATACAAAAGTATCTGGCTTGTGCAGCATCATTACAGATTTCCAGATATACCAGAATTCATGCACCTGTTATTCCTCTTCTTTTTTCCAGTTTAAGTATGTGGAAGGCAGAACCATCATTTATATGTGATTTACAGAGTACTTGGAGGCCTCCATACAAAGAGGTACAATGAGGCCTCAAACCCTTTGAGGTATCAATGTGTTACAGCTGAAAGAAGAAAGGACAGTGGCCTTTTGTGGCTGCAGAATTTAAGGCTCTGTTCTAGATTCACGCAGATTGCCCCAGTCCTTGTTACCTGTGAAGCTACAGGGAACTGGGGGACCACTTACAGCATCAGGGGCTCAGGCCACTAAGCTTTCATGAGGCTTTCAAGGCTAACATTAAAATAATGCAATAAATGTTAGGTAAAAGAACATTTAGTGGTTGCTACACCTTTCAAACATATGTTATGGATGCTTTTCCAAGCCTTGTGGATCTTCTCTGGGACAAACTTTTCACTGAACTAGACTTGAAACACAAATAGAAAAATGTAATATTGTGCTTGTTAAAGCCCTTTAAAGCAAAAAGTACTCTCCATTTCTTTTTACAGTCCCACTTAACAAAACACTCCTGACCTATTTCTGTTTCAGTTCATATGTTGAACTTAAATTCACATTGTATTTTCTCATTATAATTTCAATAAAATGATAAAAATTATACTACAAATGAATTTTATTTTTTTCCCCACAAAAGTGAATAGATATTTTTAATATTTTACTAGACAGTGCTTAGGATCCAGTCCCGAGATCAGCTACAACTGGATGCCAGCAGATGGTGCTGAAGGACTCTGGCTTTACATACAACATTGTGCTGTCCTGCCATTTTTGAGAAACAAAGAATATTTGTTACGTCTGCAGTAAAACAATGTTAAAATAATACTGAATTATTTACTGGCTGGGTTTTTCTAAAAAGGGCTCACACAATAATGTATAAAATGCGTGCAGGGGTAAAAAAAAATAAAAGTGTTATTGAGCACCTAAAGGAGCATGTGCAGACTGTCCTAAAACTCAGTGCTGGAGCAACACTCTTTTCTTACCAGGCTGACTTCAGTGAACTGAAGTGCCTTTATAGCTGCAGCAATTTCAAACATCTTTTAGTATTTTGAGGCTCTGCAAATTTTTAGCTACTCTTTAGAAAGTAACAGTATCAGGAGAATTTCCATTACTAACTAACCTGATTAGTGATTTATGGACATTTTGATACTCCTGCTACTTAGCACGATAAATGCAAAAGAGAACATTAACAGGTAAGCTCTTTTTACAACTACTTCCCAATTCATTTTTTTTAAGAGAAGCTGCTGTAAAGCAAATGAATTTCAATTTTTAAAAAATAATAATTAGAATTCTAAATAAATATTTATGCTATAAACATTCTTTGGAAATGTGGACCCTCATCTTCTCTATTACCATTGGTTTTGAAACGAATTTTGAAAACAAAGTCCAGATCATGCAGACCTGGGAACCAAGATGTAGGTTAATTCAAGATGAGGATGAGGGAAGAAGGCAAAGAGGGGTTTTTTGGCTACTGACTTAGCAGCAGACACATGACCTGCTTGAAATCAGTGTGACTGCTCACTGTGTGCAGAGAGAAGCATCTATGCAAATCCTCACAGAATTCAACTTTACAGGATTAGCGTGTCTGAGTACAAAGAAATTATTACCCATGACATTATTCTTCGATCAACCAACGTGAAGATGCTCATCAGGTATCATTTCAAAGTTTAAATTGCTTTAATAATTAATTATGAAGCACTCACAAAAAGTTTAAATTTACCAACTGAAAAATGTCTGTAGCAGTTGATGAAATACAGATGTTTTATCTTTTACTATGATTACCAACACAATTAAAACTAATGATTTCTCTAGTCTCAAGACCATCGCTTTAATGGTAATAATAATTTATAATTATTTTATAATATATATGCTGCACATATTATACATATATATTTAATAATAACAATGTTAATTGATAAAAGTCTTGCAGGTATTAAAATATTTATTTAGGAATTATAGCTAAATAAAAATCAAACAAAAATGCTGTTTATTTCAAAAGCAGCTTGGATAGCAACAAGACTGTTCTTCAGCAAGACAAAAAATGTGATTGAATTTGGAATCCTTTGGGAGATTTCATATTTTATAAACTGAAAAGATTATGCATTTTGAAAACTTGCATCTGAGGGAAATACTCGACATGTTTTCAACAGCAAAACTGTTTAGTGAATCCTCCCAATTAAATCTTAGTTAAATACAGTAATTGTATTTCTAAGTATGAAATCAGGTGCTTACACATTCACACGAGTCCTGCTACACAGCTACACTACTAAACCCATTTATCTCCCACACTTCAGAATACCTGAATATAGTACCCTCTAAAAAATATAAAGCTATGCAATGAAAGCACCCCCATAGTCCTCGTGATGCAAATGTGATACATACAGAGAGTAACATTTTCTAGTTTTATGGGCTAACATAAAAGAGGTAATATAATTTGTTTTATTCACATATGTGTGGAAGATCAATGCAATAACTCAGAAGAGAGCCCCATTAGTATTAGCCGTAGTGATACAGTTATACACAGACTGTACATTTCATAGCACTGAATATTTTTATCAGTCAAGCCTTAATTTCCTTAAGCAAATCAAATTTCTAATTAAAAATATTTTAGTTTTTTCAAAATATGAAAACCAAAACATAATTGTGGACACATTTGTATGTATTTGAAAGCAACAGAACCACCTCTTCACAGTCCATGAATAAAGAGCAAGAACAGCACAAAAACATTTTATCTTCCACTGGACTATAGAAATGTCTACGATTTTTTAAGCACAAACCATCTTAGAAGCCTAAACAATATTAACACAATTAAATTCACCACTGAAAACCTCCCCTTCAAGAAAGTACATCCAAACAAAAGAGCTACAGTGAAAAACCAAAAACCTTGAAGAGATAGATTTACATTCACTAATATGACTGGCCTCTACCTGGTCCATGTAGGTGAGGGATTATTAAGGAAGATTGGAGAAAACAGGATATTCCAACTACAAAGTCATTTGTTGGTAAAGGAATACCGCCAGTATGTGTGCAGAAAGCAACTCGGTGACAATTTTTAAATATATAACAACTAGAGATGGCCTTCTAGATATGCTTATAACCAATATAGCAAAACAAACAAAAAAACCCACCGTGCTGAAAGGAATTTACATGACAGTGGAAAAGATACGAGAATGTGCAATATGCTTTATAAGGGAGAGATCAAGGATAAGATAATTCCTGAAGTATTTTGGGAAAACCGGTTTCAATAGATACAGAATATCCTTCTGTAGGATCTCATGGGCAGTAAAGATCTCATGGGCACTAAAGTCCACAGAAAACAAAGGAAAAGGTAATAAGGATACTAGTGAAAGCTGCTCCAGTACAGCACAGGGATAAGACAGACAAGATCCCAGCTGGCATAACTCAGAGTTCTCCAGTGACTCTAACACAGGAAAGTCAGGCAGATATATCAAAATAAATGAGATCTTTCTGAAACAGTGTAAGCAACAAGGAATGAGCAAACAGAGACAAACCCAGGAGAGCCACACATAGATGAGATATAACTAACTAGGACATCAGGAATAACATTCTAAAAACATGAAAATACGGCAAGTTTTCTCAAGAAGTTGGTCTGTTATTAAGAGCAAGCAATACCAGTAGATGATGTCACACAAAGTACTTCAGGAAAAGATCAACTGCAGTCAGACAGCAAACCCAAGTAAAATCAGCAATGAAAACTGTTGTCTCAACTAGAGAATACCTGAACGAGGTAAGTGTTTGGCACTCAATCGGCCTGATAAATAGTGAGCTGAGGATACTGTGACAATGAAACTACATAATCCCAGAGTTGTAACTGTTGCTTTATGGATATAGGGTGAGGTTCTGCAAGACTAAAAAAAGTCTTGTGCTGTAAGCAGCTTAATCCCAACAAACAGAAAAAAATACTGGCAGAACATTTCTATTTTTTATATACGCACACAATTTCCCACAAACAAGGAGATGAGTAACAGCTGATTTGGATTTGTTCTGAACAACTAATGTCAAAGCTGTTCTTTCTTGCAACAGCGAAGTAACAGGACACGTTCAGGGAGACATCACACGTTCTTACTTTAATAAGAACTCTAGCACTGTTCCATGTGAGCGATTTCTTAAGGAAAACAGGGAAGCACACATTCAGAAGATACTATTCTACACTGGAAAGCTGTATTCAGAAAGCTATTCATTGTCAAAATGGTAACTGCATTGATGGGCATTCCTGAACTCTGTTCTAGCTAACATTTGCTTTAATGACCAATTTAACAGAATAAGACTGCAAGATATATTTGCAGGTATGAGTTGCTGCAAGGCTGCTGGAGGACAGGATGAGAATTCAAAGTAAGTCTGACAAATTGGAGAAACAGTCTAAAAAAGAATACACTTCAGAAAGTTTCAAGACGAGATTTCACAGCAAAACTACACAGAGGAGGAGACACAAGTGAGTAGATGCTTCAGGAAACACTGACATTCATATTGGCTCATACCCTTAAAGGAATTGACAGTGTCATGGTGTTTTGAAAGAAACAGATATTCTCTGGAGATGTGAAAAGTACTGGCCTGTAAAACAGGTTGTTTTCTACTTATTACTGGAAAGGCTTCAGCTGCATTCCTGGGTCTACTTTGAGGAAGACAGTCAGCTGAAGAGAGGAACACATGAAAAAAATCAGAGGTCTGGCAAAACAAGACTTATGGCAAAAAACAAAGAATTGAGTTATTAAAGTTGGAGGCAAAGAATTGCAGGTCATGGCAATCCAAATAACTGGAAGTAGTTGCAAGAAGGAAATAATCTGTTCTCTTCACAAAAGAAAAATAGGTATAAGATGATAGAATGCAACTGCTGCAAAAAGAACTGGATACTAGGCTGAACACTGGGAAAAGACTGCTAGGGGAGGGGGTTCTAAGGCCCCAAAAAATATATTTGCTGAAGTTTTTAAGGGATGATTGGACAAACATCAGTGGAGAATGATTTTGGCATAGCTAAGCCCTCACTGGCAAAAGAGAACAGATCAGGTGACCAAAGCTCCTGCCCGCCCTGTTTCCTATGGTTCTGCGATTACAAAGGAAAATGCAATCCCCCAACCTAGGAAATGTCCAAACACCAGGAGTTGCCACTTGAGCTTCAAAGTGAAAGTGGGATCTGAAAGTGATGCTCACCATTTGTATGCAAATGAATTCTCTCATCTCTTTTCTCCAGCCACCACACAATTCCTCCTCCCACCCCCCCACTTCTCGCCTCCCCTCCACCTCCACCTCCTTAGGCTGGGCAAGGACAAAACACAGCATCTTTCCACAGCCCTCTCCCAGGAATCTCCACACATTCCACCACACAAGTCCTGGTGCATAATGTCACGTCCCCAAGTGGTGCCTTGGAGCCTCTAAATATGCAGAAGCCAACTTTGTGTGACACAGATCACACATGGGCTCCAAGGAGTAACGAGGGGAGGGCTGCATCCTCTCCCTCCCACCTCCCCCAAGGCAGCCACTTGCCAAGGAGAGAAAAGGAAAAGCCCCTTGCGCTATGCAAAGTGACTTTACATCTCCACAGTAAATTATGCTAATTAATGTGAAAGCAAAATGCCTCAAGGCTATTCCAAAGGATACAACTGCTTCAGGTCCTTAGCTCTGTTCTGAATTATTCTGAGGCTTGGTCAGAAATTGTCCCCAGAAACATTTCTGCATCAAAAAAAGGCCTGTGCTCCAAAGTGAAGTACTGCCACGCTTTTACATTTTCAAAACCAATTAATTTAGAAAGAGAAAAACTCTACATTTGATCAAAGAGCACAATGAAATATTTTTTTGAATTTCAGGTTTTAATTTGAGAAGGAAAAAAAACGTTTTAACCTAAATGTAATCAAGCTGTTTTGTGAAGAATAAAATAGCTTCCAACAGATGTGTCCCATGTAGAAATTTCGTATCTCCGAGACCTCCATTTATCAGATTTGGTTTACATTGATCAATGCATTTGAGAGTTATTGGGGAGAAACTAAATAAGACAGTGAGACTGCATAGGTGTAATTTCTATAAAAAGTCAGCCTCAAAGTTAAAAGTCAGATTATGTAAATAATTAGTATTTCAGTAACATTTTTCTTCTGTTAAACCAAAACCAGAGAATTTTTCAACACAGTCGAGTTAGCCAGAAAATTGTCCTTGATAAAGAATATCAAGCCACTTATTTATCACGTGTGCCACAGCCCACCTGGCTTGTCAGCTAAAGTGTCATTCTAAAACATGAATACGCACAGCCAGAGATCCAGAGCTCAGTGCTCTGAAAGTAAAGAAATCAGACAAATGAACCTAAATAAAACGTAACTGGTGGAATAGTGGGTGCCTAATGGGATATTACTCAGGGTAGATGGATCATACCAGCCTGCTGGCTGATGTACATCAGAGGCAACAGGTACTATGAGAGGAGGAAAGAAACACTCCCTGGTTTTAATTATTTTTCTTGAAACCACTCTGGCACCATGATCTGGTAAAGTGCCATTAGGTGCACATTGCTGTGAAGTCATCTTAAGATGGGTATTAGAGAGAATTAAATAGAGAAAAAATAGAAAAGAAGTATCAACTTTGAGAGTATCTAAAATTCCAGTGAATAGTGATCATTGAAAGCATGAATAAATTATATTTTTAGGTAAAAAAAATTGTAAGCTTCAAATACAGAAAGACATTAGACCAGTTAAATATCAACATCCTGCAAATGGATGGAAGTTATAGCTGCAGTAACAGGGCTCAGAACCCAACAAGTCTGCTGGTGCTTTCCATTTCTGACAAAATCAGAACTAAGCAGAAACAGCTCTTTTTATTTGTCTTTTCAAAAAAATTTTTGACTGAACAGAGAAGCCTTCAGACAGCTATTTCTGGGAAAAATTAAAACATCCCAGATTACCATCTCTTTGAAGCAGGAACTGTCTATACCCATGTCTAGGACTACGTATAGTGCCATGAGATTCCAATTGATAACAAAGGTTTCCAGGCATGCTGCATCACAAAAACCCCCTTCATAAAGGCAATTGGTAAACACAGGAGCCATTGCAAGTCCCTAAAAGTCCAAGTTTAAAAGAACTGCAAGCACAGAGACTTACCAGGTAGCTACAGTTTGATCTTAAAGAGCAGCCTAACTTTGAAAACTTCGAAATTTAATTCCTTAGAAATTTACATTAGAAAAGACAGTCAACAGATTATAGCAAAATCTACATATTTAAGTCAAATACTAGGTACAGAACCTCAGCAAGTGATCTGTTAAGGCGATCAAGGATCCTATAGCCTCGAGGTCTTGCTCACACAGCAGGCAAGCCTGGCAAATGTGAGACAAGTACAACTTCTCAGGGTAGGCCTAGGAATCTGCAAACTCTTTGGAGTTTCCAAGTTTACGAGGTCGGCAAAATTAACACAGTTTGCATTTGCTTTACATTGATAGATTGCAAAATACGTATGAAGTATTCACAGAGATTTTTTCCCTCAAGCAAAGCCACGTGTATTTAAAGAAGCTCATAAAATTCTGCTAGCCACTTCCCAGAAAAATTGCCATCTCTTGAACAGGGCTGCTTGGAAGGATAATAGGGATAGTTTTCACACATCCTCTGCCTTAAGATTCTGCAACTGTGTGAACTGAACTACATCTTGTTCAACTTTTGAATAGTTTTCACAGTCAACATCAAATAATTTGCAAGTTGAATTCCGATATTCGTTCTGATATTAATTAGTTGTGCTTCTTCAAAGTGGCTCACAGGATGCAATTTCAGTCAAGCCACCTCTGTGTTTCAAATTCAAATAACTCCAGATGAGTAACAGATTGAATAGGGAACACACAACTTTACCAAATTGATTAATTTGGAAGATGTCAGGTATTGTTTCAATTATATAAAATCGTGTACCAGCTATAACTGCAATATATGACAGATCTAACACCACTTCTTGCTTTCCAGATGTCCATTTTGTTCTCTGCAGACAGCAAGTACTACTGCTATTTAAACAGGGTCAGAGAAGACCTTAAGTGGAAGGCAGAAAACTCAAGAAATACTCTTCTTAAGACAGAATATACTGTTTCTCACCCCTTCCCTTCAGGGCATTTTATTTTTGGCTGAACGGGACCTCTGTTTGGCTATGATGTGCCCCTAAATTTGTGTATATAAGCTCTAACAAGTTGTCTTGAAAGCTACTCATTCCTGTAAAATGGCTTACTCCAGGTTTTTTCTCAACTGCATGTCTGCCTTTATCTTTGCTTTGGGGATCAGAAGTTAATTTTTTTTTGGTGTGTGGAGTGAAACTGGCATAAACCAAGATCACTTTCTACCTTTCCTGTTACATAATACAGGGTTGCACAGTCATAGTGGTTCATTGTTTTTTATAGAGTTAAAAGAGAGAATCTTCATGAAGAAAAGACAGGATTCAGGAATTCCGGGCAAATGGTGCAAGATGGAAGAGAACAAATACTTAGGCAAGTGCAAGGTGTTTGGGTGGAGAGGGGTTAAAACTGAATTAGGCTGGAGCAGGGTTACTCTGCCTTACTGGTTTGGTTACACAGTAGGAGCCACGTTGCTTACACTGGCACCAATTAGAACGCCAGTATGTGAGAGCAAGGATTAGGCACGTAGCACTCCGCCTAAAATTTTATCCTATGAAGTGTTTGCTCAAGGCATTTTGAGACAACCTCCTCATAAACCAGGTCCTTCTGTTTTTTCTTACCTCTTGGGTTATCACCAATGATGTTGGTTTTGCCATTCCAGTACCAGAGCAGCAAGGTTGCATCCCGGGATCCTGAGAGGATGTAACAATTCCCTCCAATGTAGGACTCGGAACGAGCCAGACAGGTGACAACATCCCAGTGGCCAAACACTACTTGCATCAGTTTACCTGTAACGCAGCAAATTGATTCTTTTAAAACCACTCTCTTATTCTAAGACAAGTTAAATACATTATAAAGTATTTTAGATATATTTTCTTTATCCAAAAAAAAAAGGTTCAAAATAGAACTATAGTGCGGAGTACTGTTTTTCATTTATTTATTTGGTGGAAACTTATTTAAAAGTGCAATAGTCCATACAATCCACACAAAAAAATACTTGCAGTCTCTCAATATGATACTTTACTCAAAAGTCTCACTGGATTTGCTGAAGCCCAGCAACTACAGATCTTGAAGGAGCAGGGCAAAGGACACACACACACTTTTCCAATGCACCTACTCAGCCCATTCAGGTAAGAGGGGCCAGGACAAATCCTGCACCCAATGACACAAGGAAGTGTGATGTGCGATGCCTCTGATGTGTGACCATGGCTTTCTCAGACCAAATGACCATGCATCCATTTGTGCTTTGGGCTGAATAAAGAACGAGGAGGAACAGAAGGGAAAAAGAGTGATGGCTTTGGAAGGATTAACAAGACAGGCCAAAAAAAGAAACAGGAAATGCAGACTACTGCATTTCTAAATATAAATAAATAAAAACAAAATAAAATAAAATGTTCTGAAAAGCATTTAAAAAAATAACAAGTAACACAGATCAGTGTTGGGACTCAAATTAGGCACACTTCAATAAAATATTTTGGTGCATGAATTAAAACTATTAGTCACTTAATATGGGTAATAGGGAACATTTCACAGCCTGTTTTTACACAGTACAAAAGCACTGTATTTGTACTCAGACACTAAATAACAATTAACGGGAACAAAAGACTTAAGGGAGTGGTTCTGAGAAAAGAACAGTGTTAACAGCCTGATTTATAACAAGACCAAAAAGGTAACTGCATTAAAGTGAAGAAAACCAGAAAAAACCCAAGAGATAAATACGAATATCTACAAAAAAAAAAAAGGGGAACTACTTGAGTACATGAAGAAAAAATAAAATAACAAGATGCAATTTAAAGGAGAGCTGTATATCAGGTTCAAAATAAAAGAGTGGCAAAACTTATTAGGCCTGCTCTAACGTTCCAGAGAAATTGTGAGATGAAGGGTTACCACGTGAGCCGTTTGTGACTGGACAGGGCAAACCCCTGGATGCACTCGTACTGTGCATACCTACCTTGTGGTGGAAGGGTGAGTAACTCAGGGATCAAATAATGATGTGATCTATTTTTCAGCTGTATTGACACAGATATTCAATTACCTGGGGTAATTTATACTTCTAGAATGCAAGTTTATGCTGTAAACATCACTGAGTTATAGAGATCTCCCTCTCAATTATTTCTTTTGTGCTTATGGGTTCTGTTCTAGAAACCAAGCATTTTTCAAGGTTATTTCTGCCTTGTTAGTTTTATTCTGTTACTGTGCAGCTTAAGATTCAACGAATTTCATCAAAACAAGAAATAAGATTTTGCTCTTTTATATTGCTAAAAAAAAATTACCAATTTCACAAGAGTTCCTCAAACTTTCCTGTTTCCTTTCCCATGAGTTGTCCTCTCTACACAGTAATATCAAACGTTACCGTTTGCACTCAGATATCCCTTTCTGACAGAACAAATTTTCTAGTTAATGTTTTATTTGACAGCTGTGCTACAAATAATTAAAAGAAAAATAAGACTCAAGTCTGCAGTACTGAAGCTAAAACACTGTCTAGAAGTCATTCCCACTGCTGGAGGAAGGTTTTATTGTGCTTCTGCTATATTGGCTGTGCTGAGAACCCATGATTTATGTTGAAAGTATTTCCTATTAAAAACAAACAAACAAACTCAAGATCTGACAGGAAAATGGTTCCTTTTTCTGTGCAAGTGCTAAAACGTAATTGAATTCAACACTTGGGATCACTTGCCTTTATGCATTACTGATCACATCATCTTTTCCCCTTGATGTTCTGCTGATTTCAAAATATTTCCCTACTATGTTCTCATTTCAGTTTGAAGCAAAGTAAACTACATCTGAATTCACTTCATTTAAGCTACAGCTAGAGTTGCTATATTGACAAATAGAAGAGAAATCTGAAACTTTTCTGACAATGGTATTTTGGTTTATACCCTGATTAGCTAGGGCAGTAACAAGGTGCCTCGTGAATCTGCCACACACAGAGGAAATAACTTAAAGAGGTATTTGCAGTTCAGATTGGTACAGGACAAGGCTACCAAAACCATACAAGTTCATTCCATAGCTGTAGAGTAAAATACATCCTTTGATATAAAAGAATTACTTCTCTATTCATATAAATCAAGAATATACACTGAATATTTATTACTGCTAGCTATCCTTTCTGAAGATCTACTTTAAATTCACAGTTTTATGTAAATTTATTTTCATCAATGAGAAAATTAACCTAAGAAGGGTCTAACAAGATGTCTGTATAATGAATTGTGGGCAGTCAATATGACGTAAATGGAACTTCTCCTTTATACTTGAGGCTTTATAATTGTAAAAATGACAGAAATACTGAAGTATGCCATGAGAGCTAAAGTCTTAACAGATTTTCATTAAAGACCATTTCGTTTGGTCGAACATTTTGGTTTGCCAAGTGTGAAAAACACTGTTAACTAATATATTTAAGAAACGATGACAAACATGTAGGATATTCCCTAGGGATTAATAACCTACTGGAAAGCTTGATGGCACACACACATTAACCACGCTGGGTCATTAATCCCAAAGAAGTACCTTGCAGTGAGGTTGCTATTTCCATTATAAGATAATGAAAGGGGAAAAAAAATTATACCGAGTTTTTCATGGGGTTCCACGGCTTTTAAATTCCTGTAGCTCCTACACTGAAAGATTCTTTTCTATTTAGCATGACACATGCATGACTTCAGTGGTTTGGACACACTCCAGCTGACAGACTAATGTAACTGCTGCCCATTATATCGATCAGTTTATGTTATATAAAAGAATTCAGTGGCTCCAAATCAATTCTTCTAGTATGGCATAGCTTTGAAAGGCTTTTATAAGTAGTCTTTCACCAGATTTCAAGACTTCTCTTTTTATTCTATGGTACTTGCCTTTATTTCCTAAAAAACCCAGCTCTCTGGTGCTGAAAACCAACCAGAGTTGAATTTAAGTAAATACTCTGAGGATAATTAAACTCTCCCGGTACGCAAGGCTTCGCACAAACTCTCACCGCTGAAAACTACAGTGCAAGAAGAGGCATCCTTGTCCTGTAAGCTTGAAGTAAAACTCAGTCTAAGCAAGAGTTCCTTCTCTCACATTTGCCATCATTCCATAAAAATGACAGCACACAATACAAGGCAGCAGTAGGTAAGGAATGATTTGACAAACATTAATAGGGGAATAAATGCCCTCTCCCCTCCTCATTCTTTATTTGAAACAGTAGGCTGATTATGAACAGAAAAAAAATCTTTTAGGCTGCTCCCATATTTAAAAAATACACTACCTGAGTCAGTAGAATAAACACGGAAACTCTTGTCCCAGAAGCCACAGACCAAGATGTAACGATTGTCAGAGGTGATGACAAAACACTGGGAATGTACCTGAATGCTTTGGTCTAAAAGGTCAGTGATTTGCCTTCTGTGCATACCTGTATTGCTGGCTGAACAGAAAAACATACAGAGACATTTTAGCATCCACATTCACAGAACAAAAGTACAATTTAGAAATTTATGTCCACACCAAATACATTTCTCACGTCTGTTACTTGTTTATTGTGGCAGGGACGTTTTCTTTCTAATTCTACTATAAAATACTCATTACACTTCTGGGAACAATGCTAATTCCTTGTAGTATATATTCTAAAACAGAAGAAATGCCCTTTTTAAGTGAAATGCAGCTGAGGAAAAAATTAAAGATTGCACATAGGCAATTACAAAAATGTAATAAGATTCCTTCCCTCCTTTTTCTAGTATAAGAAATTAAAAATTACAAACAAAGCAAAGGAATGTAATGATAAGACAATAGAGAAACCACACAGTGGCTCAAATGCAGCACACAAAGGATCATGATTTTAAATTGTACATTGGCTGTATTTCATTGCAAGCGCTGCCATTTAAAAAAAGAAAAACTTCAGAAACATCACTACCGTTTACATTTTTTAAACATGGCACAAAAATTAACCATCTTATCTCCACAATTAACTTTAGGGTTGGGAGAAAATAATTGCCCTACTTTGATCAACTGATGTTTTGTTTCCTGAGATAATCTTTCATTGGGAATGCACAGAATGGACAGGAATCAATTAGTGAACACATTTTTCATATTATATTTTGTTCTTACATGTATGTCCCTATACATATCTATCATGAAAATCCTACACTGTAGGAAGAACTTTCAGTGTGCCTTGTTCCTGAGGGAACTTGATTTCCATCCCAGGCAAGTAATTTCTCCTGGGTTTGTCTGCCAACTGCTGGGAGCACCATTACTTCCATCCAGGTGGTCTTCCAGACCTGCCTCTGTCCTGGTCCTGTGATCTTCTTCACTCTTTGTTCTTTGACTCCTTTTCATTTTCACAGGCCAGCTATCTTCTAAGCCTTGGGCATATTCCATTTGCTCTGTATCAAATCCTTCATTTATTTATGCTTTTGCTATGTTTAAAATGCTGATACTGTCTTGTCTATATGGGTAGCAAATAATTTAGCAAGGTGTTGCCACTTGCTCTCTGCAGGTAACACAAATGTGGCCTGCATTGCTCTTGGGGCCACTTACACAGTAACAACACCACATTACAAGTGCACGTTCTGTATGACAAAAGAGCAACACAGGAACCTCAAAAAACATGCAGATCAACTAATTCAGTGGGGATAAGGCCTTCAAAATCTTCACCTCAAAAAGAGGTCTAGGGATCTGTGTCATATCAGACATTGCTGGTTTATGTCTTCCTGTGCACCAGGAGGAATCCCTCCTTACGACTAAGACAGCAACAAGATTCCTGCTATAACCATAAAAGTATAATTTTGTAGTCCTCTTAGGTGCCATTTCTAGGTAAATGTGTCTAGCCACAATTAAAAACCTCTAATATTACCCACATAATTACTTGCTTGCACCCAATGATGCTACTTAGCAATGACAAAGAAAGCCTTAAACCTTTTAAACTATGTCCAGTGTAATCACAAAGCTGATTTGAGATCCATTGTAGGAAGTGAATATTAAACCGTTTTTCAGAATCTGAACATCAATTTTAAAGGCCTTTGTACCAAAGAAAAGCCAAAGTATTTTTTAAACTAAAGGCAAACCTGAAAATGGAATTTTAATTTTAAAATTATGAAAAAATAAAAAGGATAATAAAAATTTTATTTCCTTACACATGTTTTTCACAAGATTTAAAAAAAAAAAATCAGACAAGTTCAATGTGATTTGGGGTTTTTAGCATTAATATTTATTTACACTTCTAAGATCTACTTGATAACAGGTTTTAAAGAAGAACATACATTTCCTGCTCCAAACATTTTTTGGATAAAATCTGTTTCAGGAAGGAAAGGAGAGTTACAGCACGTGTCCTCCCCATAATAACTATTGCATTATTCAGATGGGGATTGATTTTAGAAACTTTGGAAAAACACTTTAATTTTATCAGCTCTATAAAATGGTTTCATATGCCCCACGGTTCCTGATTTAATTATCCTGGAGCTTACCCAGCGAAATGGCTACACAGGAAGAGTCTGTACCTACAGACGGAAACATCACAGTTCCTACTGGGATACGGACATTCGCTCTCAGATTAATTCTCACTGGCTGACAGACCTGCCATTCTAACCTATCCAGGCAAGTTCATTTTTGCTCTGATTTTTCCTTGCTTCTATAACTGGCCACACCACTTCTTTTTCAGTTAAACCACCCTGAAACAGCTGGTTTTTAAACTAAGCTTGAAGTCTAGTAGAATTGGTGGGCACGGAATCCTGCCTTCTTTGCTCCTGTCCTACAACGAATTTCTGTTTTGGTGTTAGGTACTTGAGTTTGTCTTTTCTCGTTGTGTTTAAGGTTCCATTTGCCATGCTATAGAAGCCAAGTATGCACTCCCCAAAGTTGGGCCTGTAATGAAAGAACTGACCAAACTCTAACCCTGCTAACAGAAAAATCAGCTCTATATAAACTGATAAACCTCTATAATAAAAAGTCATGAATTGAATCTATTACACCGAGTCATTAAATAAAGGAGAGACATTCCTCCACCCCTTTTTAATAAAAGAAAAACACACACAAATTTAACTAGTGAAGCTGATCAAAAGATGCAATACCCTTGAAAAATGAATACTAATATCTCAACTGGAGCGGGCAATATATTTCAACTTTGAAACCGCTTTGCAATTACGCATTAATCCCCTCAGCCCGAACAGCAGGTCTATGAAGAAAGGATTGATCTCCTTTAATGATGAAACCCTGGCACCATGGTTTTATTTTTCACAACACGGTGCAGTTAAGAACCCCACTGTTATTATGAAAATTTCCTCGGCAAAGGAGCTCCATCACATTACCAGTGCACCGATTCATCATAACGTGCCTCGCTCCTGCTCATCAACAAGTCTGAGTGATGAAAAGATCCAATATTATCCTGACAGTACTTCATGCACATTCTCAATCACACATTATTACAGCATCCATATTAATTTTCACTGACACGCGTCCTAGGCCTGTTCAAATTAGGCAAACCAACGAGGGGGAGTTGATGAAATACCAGCATAGCCACAGCTCATTGCATTCCAATTTGCATGCAAATGGTTTATCAGGAAAATTCCATTCCCAGCAACCAGCAAGTGAAAAACAACCGTAATCTACACTTCAGGGCCACCATACAGAGCTTAATGAATCGCAAAGAGAGAAGGAAGTGACAGACCTATGAGAGGATCGATTTCCACTGGCAGCTGGTAAGGCTGGTCTTGTACAGCACCTTGATGAGCTGGAATTCAGGAAAGAAGATTTTAAAACTTTGCATTTTTTTTCTAATACATGAAGCCACATATATTTCATAAATCAAAGCTACGCCCTTTTTTTTAACTATTCAAGGTTCTTCTGCATCAATTGAATGAAAAAAAAAAAATCCAGGTGCTTTTGCAGGCTGCTTATTAAACATTTATTTTAGATTAGGGCTATTCTGAATGTATGCCATCAGCAGCAGCTCTGGTCCTGAGCCATAAGCTCTAGCAGATGCTTTACTGGCAACCTCTCCTGTCGCAACAAAACAAAATTAAGTGGTAAAGAGGACTGAAAACAAAATGTGACAACCATCTGCTGACTGCAGCAAATACTATTTTCCTCTTTACTTTTTAAAGCACTGCTTTGAACAACTGAAGCACAAAGGACATTTTTTTTTTAAGTCAGTTTATGATGCAGAGAGGGAAATCTCAGAGTCATCTTGTAGTCAGCCAGTATTTAAGGATTCATCCATCACCAAAATCCATTCATTTGCGAGTTTGCATAGAAGTTAATATATTAATTCTGCCGACCCACATTTCATCTGGGCACCTGGCATACCAGTAAAATGTTTTAAGTACTGACTTCTCTTGCAGGGGTAAAAAGAAAGCCTTTTTTTTTTCCACAGCTTCACTACAAAGAAACAAACAAACTCCTCCCCAGTCTCCCCCAACAGCCCACAATACCTTCTTGGAAGAGAAACAAGAAATAATGGCTGAATACTTACACCTATGATTTTCCTACCTACCATCCACAGTTTAATATAAAAATTAGTGTCAATACAAGGATTTCTTAAATAACTGAGTCACAAGTGAATTCAAAGTTCTACTGCAATGAAACACCAACACAGAACAAAACACGAAATCTACGTGACAAAAAAGAGCATCCTGCTGGCTACCAGTGCCATTAGATGTCAGCAAAGCCACCAAATTCATATTCAAAGGCAGGAATGGGCTTTTTAATTACACATTAGTGACAACTGGTCACTTGGCAACTTAACTTTTTTATCATGATGCCTCATTAGCAAAGACAAAGCTAAGCCCACAGCAGGGGATATGGAGCAGTAATGATACCTGCCCTCTCATCCTAGGAGATCCCATTTTGGTATAAAATTGGAAGTCAACAATAGCAAAGGCTCAGGAGTCCACACACAGATATCTTAAGCATTGTTAATAGGCTCTATTACCAGCCTAAAACTGATGCGTGCTCTCACAGCAGTGGGGTGAGGTGATTTTTTTGTTGGGTTTTTCTTGGTTGGCTTTTGTTTGCCTTGATCTGTGGGTTTTCCTGAATTCTTTGTAACGGCAAGACGAGTGTAAAATGCCTCTAAATGAAAAAAACAGCAACTCAAAAGCACAGCTTACCGTTCTCCCTTTCAGAGGTGAGGGAAAACCCTGAAGAATCTGAAAGCTCCGTTCAACTCAAACCAGTTGATCATTACGCTCACCAAACTGGTTGCTTGCTTACAGACAACCAACCAGCAGAATTGTGTTGAAATCAAAACCAACCCCTACCACTTTTGAACGTTTTCTTCGTCCCATGACTGTTGTACGTTCACAAAGGCCATTTTTTAAAAGCCTTGAATATTACATGCCCAAGGTCACACACCCAAGGTATGAGAGGATATTGTCATCCTCTTCTCAAAGAAATCTTGGGAGCCCTGCAGATAGTTCCTGCTCATAACTTGTTATCTTAGACAAGTCTCCCTTTCCCCCCACCTTCCTTCCCATCTTTCTCTTGAAGCATTTCTTGGGCTGGTGAAATAATACATAGATGTTTCTCTTTGAGAGGTAATTTGTAAGAATTAGGAAAAAGCGTGGGAGTCATCTGGCTTTTTTCAAAAAGTAATCAAGGACCATGGGTCAAGATTTCTTAGTAGGAATTTCAACCATGTACGTTTTTCTCTGGTGCGAGTATCTTCTATTTAAGTTATTTGAGTAGAAGGTCTTTTTGTCTCCCTTTCTTGAAAAGCCTTTGCAAATACACTGCATTGCACTGAAACAAACTTCCTTTGACGGCTTGGGCCTAAGACTGTCATAGTCAGGGAAAGGAGGACGGATGTCTTTAAGACTGGAGAATATTAGACTTAAAAGCAGAATTATATTCTCAAGTATAGCACATTTTAAAGGAAAATTAACTTTATTAGTTGCTATGCAAATGGCTATTTTGTTTTCCTTTCATACTGGCAATACATAAGCACCTAGTCACTTTGGGATGTTTAAGATAAGACCTCCCATATATTTTCTTTTCTAATTCTCATTGGGTGTTTATAACCAACAAAAAAAAAGGATAGAAGAGAAGATTTCAGGCAAGTTCTACATGCCTTAAAACTGCCTTTGACATGATATGGTTCAGGCTTCCGACTGACTGAACAACAAATTTAAGAGGAAGAGTGTGCCTTTATCATGACCAAAGAGTGATCGACTGTTTTTGTCTCCTTGCACGGTGCCTGATGGCCTGGAAAGCAATAGATCGTTTTTACAAACATCTAGCATGCTACACATCTTACTACAATAGCCCAAATTACCTTTCCAAGGAGAAACTAAGCCCACGTGCGAAGAGCCTGCTGTGTCAATGAACTGGATTCGCTTTTTCCACTTTAAACTCACAATGGTTCCTCAGCAAATTTTGCCAAGACAAGAGAAATGCTGCTGGATGGCAGGGGTTTCTTAGGCTTCTTGCTTTAATGTACTTACCAGGGAGGCTGTGCCACTTGTTCACAGCAAAGAGCCTGTTTGCAGTGACCGTGATCACAGCGGGAGTGGCCAGGCCGGGCTGGGTGTTGGCGGCCACGTGAGTGACCGGGGAGTTGGACGGGAACTTCAGGACCATGATAACGTCCTGCTGGGCTTGCTCTGTGAACATCAAGGGGCTCTGCAGGAGGAGATACTGTTGAGTGCACACGACAAGAACCCAAATACACGGGAAAAGAGAACACGGGGAGGAGAAGAGACAGGACAAGAGAAGGAAGATTGGATTAAAACACACGAGATCCGATAGAAGCTGCAGCAGAAAAGCAAATGCAGTAATAGCGGACAGGCTTATGGAAATAATCATCTTAGGCAGAAAATCCTTCACGTACCCTATTAATCTCAGGGCCCTGTTGAACACAGGGTGTCTGTGTACAGACTTTGCTACAGATCACAGCAGATTAAACTAAAAGTTTGCAATCACCTATCTCCGCCAAAAGAATTCTCCTTCGTATCTGCAGAGATAGTATGTCAAGGAAAGCAAGGCCAAACCAGGAGGGAAACACAAAAAAAAAGTGAGCAAAAGAAATTCCAGCTCCCAGAGATTGTCTCAAGTTGCATTAAATTGGCAGACTGTAATTCTTTACAAGCCAGATGAGAACATGAAAGCACATTAAAATAAACAGATACACACATACACTGGATATATGTTCTGTATATATTTCTGGTGTACAAAAATAAGATTTATGAATGCAAAGTAGAAGACTTCACTGCAAATGTGTTTCAAAGGACAAACATAATTAAATGCAGTTGTAAAGAATATAAAGTGGATGTGATTACAGACACTATCCTGCATTGTTTCCAGAAATGCTAAAGCAAGGGAATGAATCCAGACTCTCATTTTCAACATAATTTTTTAGGTTTTAGTTTTTGTAGTTTAGTGAGTTGAAAAGTTTATTAACTTTTAAACTAAGTTCTCTGAGAATACTGCAAATGTCAAAACAAAATACTGAGGACCTTAGATCTGGATATCAACCAGGAGGAGAAAAAGCAACACCTAATGGGTTTATGACTCTGTGGTACATCTGAAAAAAAAAAAGAGAACCCCACTGAAATGCAGAGGTACAATCATCCTGGTCACCTGTAGTCACGTTGCTCAAGTATTTGTAATTTTCTAATAATCAAATTAGAATACTAATGAAGTGTCCTTGGCTGTTTTCCACCTGCAATATTTCATTACATATATGTGTATGTAAGTGCATACATTTAATGTATATTTATACAGAACTAATAAAAAAATTAAATACATTTGCATTTTTATTATCACTCCTTTTTAAAAAGTTATTAAGAGTACTTAGAAAAACATATTGCTCTATGAATTCCTATTTACAGTCTTTGCATAAAGGTGTAAATAAAAGCAACTAATAAGCTACCCAGACACCCTTCTAAGCAAGTGGCTAAAAGCCAATCAATATTATGAGTTAATCCTCCCTGGATGCTCATTCAATTAAAGGTGTCAGTAATGCCTCATCTGATGTGGCCTCAATTAAATCCAGCTATCTGATGGTTGAAAACACAAGGGGATACAGCAACAGCAGCAAAACCAGACAAATAGGCAGCCTTCGTGTGACTGCTAATTACTACACCTGGTGTATATTATGGCTCGTGCACTTAACACAGCACGTGGTAACTTCCAATTCAGCTGTATTCATGCACACACACACACACGAAAACAAAACTCAGTAAATAATGCAACTAGAAATAATTCAAAATTATGACAGGAAAAATACCCTTACTGTATTGCAGCTCCAGGAATACTACTTTTAAAACCACTTAATCTAGTGCTATTACGAAAACATGTATTAATACCCACGAAACCAGCAAGAGAGGAACTAAGGGCTTTTTTTCTGGGTGTACCCCAGCCCAAAAAACCACAGGAGTTAGAAACAGCTAACTTCTTAGATTTTAACTGCTTCTGTTACGTACTAAATCTTCACTAATTCAGCACCATGAAAAATATTATGATAAAACCACACAAACTGCTTCCCAGTATCGAATTTATTTATATAACAATGGCTCTGACTAACACATCAATAATCAACTTCTCGAGTTGCTCCTCTTCCTGAAACAAATCCCTTTAAATTAGAGAGAGCGCTCGGTGCATGGCACCACGACAGACGGACACACATATGGCAAGTGGCCGCGTGATGGGAGTATCTGGGCTCCCCTGGAACACACACACAAGTCCCTGCCGTGGTCTGCAGGCTGGGACCTGGGCGTGGGGCACAGGCAGCTGAGCAGCTCTCAGGTACAACACGGGATGCATTTGAGAAAGGCCAGCAGCTCAGTTTATCAAGGAAGTTTACACTTCTCAGTGCCCCACATCACAAGGTTTGTAAGCTACTTTGGAAACATTTCACGTTTCTGTGTAATCTTTTAAAACCTTCTACACTTCAGATATGTTTTAAAACTAATAACCTTAGTCTACTTGAGTAGGACATATTTTCTTCCTGTATGTCCTATAAGACACGTCTTTTTTTTTTTTATATTGCAGTGTAAAATGTCCATCCTAACAATAAGGGAATGTAACCTTTTGAAAACCTTGGGAATTAGCAGACCATTTGCTCCACTTGTCAGAATATCACTTAACATCCTTAGTTCTGGACCTATGACAACACAAATGATATTTTAAACCCAAGGACTGCACACAACACGATATGAAAAGTAATCAGTAATAAAATAATAGTTTGTATAATAAAATTATATTAGACACAAGCAGAGGTAAAAGGGAAAGCATGTTAATGCTCACTGCCTGGATTTTATCACCCTGGCTTTACTGCAAAACACATTTAGCCACATTCTTTGCTATGTAAGTTTCAGCTCATGAATTCCTAGTAATCCTGGTTTTAGGGGAAAACCTATGCCTGGGGGAAAAGACAAGGAAGTTCCACCTCCTAAATCCATGCTTCTTGGGGAATCTGCCAAAGATTAACTAAATTGTCTCCACGATGACTGTCTCTCACCTGTACAGGTATGGTATTAACAAAATCAACTGATGAAGTGTTCTTAGATTACAGTGACCAAAAAAAAGCCTGTACTAGAAATCAATGCAATCCTTTCAGCAATAAATTAAAAAAATAGTCAAGCACTGCATACAACTCCTACCAAATCATAACTCATCTGCTGGTTTTAATTACATAATTCCACGACCACATAAAAGCAAAGCGAAAGTGTCCAGTTCCGCAAAGCTAAGATGGCAAAGGAAGCGAGCACAATGGCAGGTCACAAAGAGTTAACGTGGCACTTACCACCTGCATGGCAGAACTTCTTGGAGGATGTGGTTCTATGAGCAGTTGGGAAGGGGTCTGTCCAAAACTTCGTATTTGAGCTTCCACAGCCTGGAAAAGGCACAGGCAGGTTTGCATGTTAAGAGGTGCTAATTACAGGCAATAGAACCATAACTGTCACCTGAAAATGTCATTCCACACTTCTGGCTTGTTTCATGTTGAAAATCAACCCCGTGTGTTCACTGTGGGGCTAAGTGCTTGGCACTGGAACTAAGAATGAGGTAATCATTTTAGTACTGTGGATGCTATTTCCATGAGAAACTCTGCAAAACCTCATCCTGCTCAATGATATTAAACAGAAACAAGCTATTATAATCAGAAACCCTCTTTATTGGCTCCATTTTTCCTTTCTAACACTGGCTTATCCTGTTTGTATCATAACTCAAAAACAAAAGTTAACTTTTAAAAATTTCTGTAGGTATTAAGTGTTGTACATTAAACTCCATTGCTTCATTTCACAGCAGTAACTACAAGGAAAGCAATACTGAGCTTTTATTCTTACTTCCAGGTTTATTCAAAAGGAGCAAACAATGTTAGGATGCATTAAACTACCAACAGCAAAACTGAAGGAGAACATGAGGGTATAATACAAGGGGTTTTTTTAAGTTTCTCTGTATCTTCAGCAACATGCTTTAGTGCTTTCTTCATAGGAAATACATGAAAATACCATGCTTAGCAATTTCTTAAAAATAATTATGCTGAAACTTGTGAACTTATACTTCTTG
The DNA here is from genome assembly GCA_013398855.1 of Mohoua ochrocephala. NCBI lineage: Eukaryota > Metazoa > Chordata > Aves > Passeriformes > Acanthizidae > Mohoua > Mohoua ochrocephala. Next base: position 224,819 of record VZTA01001956.1, read on the forward strand.
CCCTAGGCACACCCAGCTAGTTTTCCATGCTGCCACCTCTCGGCCCACTGGTTTAAAGAGAACATCAAGCAGCCAAAATTCAACAAGTTACTTCTTGTCAGGCTGGCCCCCTGCACCATTCACAGAAACAGGGCGATACTACAGAAAATCTCAAATCATTCAGCTTCGTTTATACTGCTTTCATTGTGAGCTAAACTAATCACCTTGCCTTTGCTGTGGGCTAGAAGGCTGCACATGGGCCGATGCCTCAGGTATTTTTCCCTAATTCTTCTTTTCCATGGTTCAACCTTCCTCAAGACTCCTTACACTTATATTTCCTGTTCTATTTTAGCCACTCAAAATTTTTGAGACAATGGACTTATGCTGACCTTATTCTTACAAACAACTGTTTTTCGATAACAATAAAGACCACTACTAGGACACACAACGTTCTCCTGTTACAGAAATAACAAAGCCAAAAGTAGAATGTACCTGAGACCTTAGAATAATTATCCTCTTGATAGTAAACATGCCATCCAAAACACTTGACCTTATTACATTTGGCAGGGCTTTTGAAACATCTGAACTCACCAGAGCAGGAGTCGAAATTAGTCTGTGAACAGATTCTAACACTCTTGCCCACTCTGGGAAGCACCATAATCTTCAAAGAACTGGTAAATAAGTAAGTTTATCAAAAAGCTGGCCAAAATCTGACATACGCACACATTGATGCAGTGAGCACTTTTTGAGGAACAGCAATATCAGACTCATGGAACACTAAAGCTCAGTAAGACCAGGAGTCTCCTTCCTGCTGATGAGACACGCGACATTAAAATTCAACTCTGAGGGTTTGTGACTCAAGATATCAATGGAATCACAGCTCTGAGGTCCCTTAAGACATGGAAGCATTAACGAAGGAACTGATCAGCAGCTCTACCCTCTCCATAAAATGCTGTTTGTTTCAAAACATCCAGATTGTCAAAAGATTTGCCTACACCTACTTGCAGATTAAGTGGCATATTTTTATTAGCAAATGGGAATTCTGCCCTGCACTGAGGGTAGGGCTGGAAGAACACAGAAGAAGCAGAATGCAGACTGCCCTGGCTGTCAGTTACTCTATACTTGTTAAAATATTTAGTAAAAATTGACAGTCTTTAGAATCTACTATTTATTTCCTACTAAATATATCTCCAATAAATTATTAAAAGCTAATAAAGTATTCTTGAAGCACAACTCTCAGGCATTTGATTTAGAACTGAGAATAGATAAAGTGAGGAAATAATAAGCTTTAGATTTATTAATTTCCTTGCATATTGACTTATGACCAATACAGAAACTTTCACTCCCAAATGCCAATGTTCAGCATTTAAAGGGAGTCGCAATTTTGTCTCAACCATGGAATCTGGCATGTCTTTTAATTCCCAATGCTACCTCTGCAAACTATACACTCTTACATAGCGCCAATAGTGAGGGAAAATGAAACACAAGATATCACATATTGATGCAGAGTATTTCAAATACATTCATCATTACAAGAGCCCAAACTGATGTAGAACAAGTGTAAAGTACTCTACTCAACCTGCCAGTCAAGAGGCACTGTCTGCTTTCATGTAGTGTTTGTCAGACGTGGTGAAGCTGCTGGCCAATGGGACAACGATTTTGCCAAAGCCTGCCTCAGAGGATCACAAATTCTCTGTTTTCAGTCTTAACAGACAGTTTCTACATCCCGGTTTATGTTCTAGCTGGAGTTTGTGATTTACAGCTCCAGCACAAACAAGTCCTTTAGACTCATTAGGTTCCATCTGGTTGTTCCAAAAACTATCAGCGTCTACAGTTCCAGGACTGCAACAGCCCCTGACACAATCTTTCTCTTTTGGACAACAGAACTGGGAAAAATCCACATTGTACCACAGCTAACAAGGTTTCATAAAATATCAGATCTGTACATAGAACATAAAAGCACAGATACTGGTATCTGTACATCGGCTTTACTGGTGTCTTCAGAGATCCAAAAGAAATTTGAAGAACTGTTGAGTAAAGGCAACAACACTTGGACAAATACGTCTAGACATAGTGGCTAGACTTCAGAAAAAAAAATCTTCTGCATTCCTTCTGGTTACCAAGAAAAAAAAAATTTAAAGGTTTCTTTTTTTAGCTTCCACATTTTGTAATAATGACCAAGAGAGTGTGCTAGCAACCCCAAATGGTTCCTTCCTTTTCCCAGACTGTATTCAAAGTCAATCCAGATGTCAACTCCCCATTCTGATGTCTCAGTCAGAAGGATCACATACAGAAGGATGCAAGATGACCTCCCTCTGTCAGCAGAAATGTGATGGTGGAGCTGGAACCAATCCCTATTCTCTCCATTTACATAACAACAGAAAGAGCCACCAGATGCCACTCAGACTTCTGATCAACCTGTCAAAGAAAATCAGGTAGGAGCAGGGAATCTTTTTCTCAGAGATATAATTAGTATCTCCTTTGAAGAAAAGAACCTACCACTCACCTGAGAAAATACAGCAAAATGCCCATCGGTCAGAAAGTCATCATCCACTTCCTTTCTAATGAATTATAGCCCAGCTTCTAAGTGAGCTTTCTTGAAAAGAAGTATTACCAGCATCAGTCAGTATTACTAAGAGACAGGCAGCTCCTCTAGCAGTAGAGGAAGGGCCTGTGTTCTCACACTGCTGGATCCCTCTGGAGCATGCAGCCATTTAGATGACTGTAGGCAGAAATGTTTGGGAAATTTGCACAACCAGTTTCACATCTATTAAAGGCATCATATAACTGGAAAGGACTTTTTCCTGTGAAAGGGAGATCTTCAGCTTGACAAACTCTTATCCCTGAAAGCAAGATGCATGCCACGAAATAAAGCACAGTATCATTCCAAATTTTGTTTCACTGTTTCTCAAATATCTCAGTAAAACTGCCTTTTTCCTGTTAATCATCTACAAAACCAAACTTTTGGTAAGCTCAGAATTGTTCCAGATGCTACAACAAGAAGTAATAAAATGAAACAAGGTAAGCAACCCTTTACAATAATTCACACAGTATGCACCTCAAACCACATACTTATGTATCATTTTATTTCAATTGTTAATTAATTTAGAAGCATGAAAGCCATAGCAAATTTTATAAGTTAACATTTATCTGATTTTACCTGTTCCTAAAAAGTCTCCTAGGTCATCTCCCCTTTTCTCGCAGGGTGAGAAGGGGAGAAGAGGAATAGGGAAGTAAATTGAAAGAAGGAAAGTAAAGAACTTGAAAACTTGGCTTAGGTATAATGCAGCTCCTGGCCACTGTTTGGTATGGCTGTTTTCAGTCTCTGAACTTACTCTCTCATCTAACTGTGAAGAAAGTTAATTCAACAGTATGCAGTACCCACCAAATACGGCTGTAAATTTTTTGGGAAGGAGGGTGATGGGGAGGTTGAACATATGGACGCAGTTAAGGTAAAAACAGATGTTTGTTACTTTTCTTTGCAGCAACACTCAGAAACTGAGTCAAAATTGCTTTTTTTTCATGTTTATGTCTGAAAGAACTATAAAATTAAATATGAGGGAGGGTGGGTGGAGGGGGAACTGCAGTGAGTGTCACAGAGAAAGAATGAAACGGTCTCCAGTTTTGAACTCAAATCCTCAAATGAAGGCCCATAATAGTCAAAAGGCAAGACATACACCATTTAACTCCAGATTTAAAGACCTTTAAAAGGACTAGCTCAGAGTTGCTTTCATCATGCCTCCTCAGACACAAAACACCAAACTGTCTGAAGAGCCCAGGGGCACAGCACTCCCATGTCAAAATGCACGCCTTGGTCTGAGGGCACAACGAGCTACGACCTCCCCATTTGCTACGAAGAGGCTGCTCTCAGGGCCTTTACAGATCTGCACCGAAGTATTCCGAGTTACTTCCCAAATCTCTAAGATTTAGTTGCCAAACATTTGAAACCCCAGGTGAAATAACAACATGCATTGTAATACATATTCTTTCAGCACACGTGTCAGGGACAGAAAACGTTTTTGGGTTCATCCTCCATCTTTCTGCCCAGTATTTACGTCCAGAAAATAACAGCCCTCGCAAAAGTAATTACTTTGGCTCTCTGCCGCTCCTACCTCACTTTTCAATATTCAAAAAGGTTTATGCACATGTTCCTCAGTGATTTCCATTGGCTTGAGCGATATGCAATTATGATTACTTGCTTTCCCCTTCCTTCAACCCAGATGTTGCTTTAGAGCATCAGAGAACACAGACTGTTTGACAGGTTTCCCCTTAGACAGGGAAGTTGAATGGCTTAGCGGCCAACCAAGGAGCTCCTTTCCCCACGGGACGGTGATTAAAATCAAGGTCTGGTAACAAGTGATCAGAAAATTCCCTCTGACCAGAGAGAGCCACTTACACCCCTACAGGAATATTCTTAGCTAAATTCCTCTAGGACTACAGGAACACAGATAACACTAGCCAGAGAGCAAGCACAATTCATAACAATAGATAAAATTGTTGAAAAGAGGCAGAAGACTATAAAGAGAAGCTCTTTGTAGTACCATCTCCCTTGTTTCCTAACAATCCCCATTAGATCAAGATTGTGAAAAATGGGCAAAATGCTTTTCTGACACAGGCAATGTATATGCTGGCTGGCTGTACACCTGCCCCGGGGATATTGCACTACACTTGACCCAAGGAAAAAATACAGCACTCAAATGTTAGTATCATAAATTCACACGCTCCCATTTGCTATTTTAAAAATAAAATGAGCCGTCTACTTTCTTCATATCAAACCAGAAAATTACTTCTCTTGTTTTGGCTTCACAAATCAAACGTTTTGTATTGAATCACTCCCGTATTTTGTTTTCCCAATGCACTATTCACTTAACATACCGATTTAAGAAAATTGTCTGTACCGGCTTTGAAATCTAACAAATAGCAGGGAAGAGAATGGAGCAGAAGAAAGGCTATGGAAAAGACACTACAAGATCAAGAGTTATGAACTGTTCTCTAGGTATCATTAAACCTGACTGCGGAATGTTTGCGATGCAGCCTCTGCTCACCAAGCGGAGTGCAGAAGGCGCCTGTTGCCGCCCACTAACGCAGGTACAGCTCCAGCCCCAGCACCTCAGGGTTATGGCTCCGGAGCCGAAGCGTGGGCAGAAATACTGTCAGCAGCACGCAGAGGGGGGCCTTATTAGAGCACACGAGCAACTTGGGATGGAGCAAAAAGTGCACAACCTTTGCCTGCTGCGATGTGTTAGCGAGGTCTGCAACAAAACTGTGTGCCGCGTTACACAAAAAAACAACAGACACATGGAGAAACTAAAGCCATTAAATAGAAATTAAGCATTTTTTTCTTCCTTCTTTGTACCTTCCTTGCAAGAAAGGTATCTGCTGCATAGTATTTTTCTTTTCTTCTTACCACCCCCCAGTTTCACCTCCTTCTGCCTGCTGAAAACACCAGAGTTGTCTGGAGATTGGGTTACTGGTCTAACCACTCGCTATTTATAAAATCTAAACTACTACAGATACATGGAGGGGGAGGGGTTACCCTAAACAGGATTACTTTTTTTTTCTCAGGCTGTTTGAGAGTCAATATATGAATAATACATTATTCTGTTCACATCAGAAAAGTGGAGAAAGGAGAACAGCAGAGATGCCTTCCACCACTACATCTTCACAAACAAAAGCACTAACCCAGCTCTTAAACTACACTAAGGAATTTTCTGTGAGAAAAAAGAAAAAACGAAGTCTTTTTGTTCAGACAAATCAGTATGACAATTACATGGCAGTCATTAAAGTAAAACAGGAAGTAACCACAGTTTGTGAGAATACAAATAGAAGCCCCTCAGGGCCGTGCAAGTTGCTCCAATCTGAATATATACATTCCAGGCATATTAAACAGAGGCACAGCCCGGCCTGGCTGCAATCTCCAGCTCACGCAGCTGTCCGTCTACTGCAGCGTAATCCCAGCTGCCAATCTGAAAGAAACCAGTTAGTCAGAGCAGACACAACCAACAGAAACAAATGTCACTCAATAATGTTCAGAGGCACTGGGTTCATGGATAATTTCAAACAGTATCTCTGTCTGCAGCACTGATGTGCTCATTCAAAACACCTAAATCTTTGGCTACTGGAAAGAAGCAGATAAAAAACACTAGAACTACAAAAACAGGTCTGGTTGTACTTCAAAGAGACTGACAAAATAAAAAGGGAAAAGAGTCTAAAAAGAGAGTTAAGATCAATGTAAGGACCTACAAATAAAACTGGATTCAATACAAGCAAAATCCTAAGCAGCTCTGGGACTAGTTTTTTAAAATACAACAGTTTCTGTTTTATTTGAGCACCACAACCAAAATTGCTTCCCATCCTGCCCTGGCAGCTGAAGATTTCAAGAGAGCAACTCACTGCTTTCATTTAAAATCAATAATTACCACGGAGAAAGTAGTGGCACTGCAATGTGCAATACCCTCAAACTTCAATTTCTGGCATTATTCATTTGCTCCTCTAAATAGCTAACAATCCCAAATTTTCTTATATAAAACTTTTTCCTCTGGAAAAAAGCAATCAATTCCAATCTGTTAACATTCCACAGAATTTCTTAAACACTGATGTCATCTCTATTTATTAAATAAAAAAGCTTCATTAAAATAAAACATTTCAATCTGAAGGCGGTTAACACACAGATGTAAAAATCCAAAACGTAGTGGTCTTTAAACTGTCTTCTGTGATCAACTTTCAGAATCTGTAACAATTGTGAAAAAGAAATAAATAACTCCTTTTGCTAAGCTATGAAATACATTTATTTAAACTCTCATGACCACTACCTGCAAGACCAAACTTGCTGTTCCCAAACTATAGGTACAATGCTATCTCAGAGTTTTCTATTGCAACAAATGAACTTTTTGTTATTATTTCATAGAATGGAACATTTAACTGAGACTTGACTTTTAGACGCTGCTTGAGGAAAACACCTTTGGCATGACCACAGGCTTTCTCACTCAGGCAGCAGCTATTTATCAAATATAACTAATAACTAAAATAACAAAGTTTGGTAAGTAAACACCACACACATCTACAGACATAGTGGGAACACTGATGCCCAGATCAGACACCCTGGGCTGCAATAAGCACACAGAACGAAAACATTCCAAACAAAAATGTTTCGTTTCCCAATTACTGTGGAAGTCAATACAGATATCATTTGGACAGCATAAAGAGCCTGCAAATAATCAAAGCATGTTGATGACACAAAAAATTCCTGTAGCCTGTTCACTTCCACATTTCATTCAAGGCTAAATGACTTGGTGTGTAACTGTAGCTATTATACAGAAGTATATCTCATCCTTTCCACATATGGAAGAGGAAAAGAAAGTTTAAAAATAGAAACAATTTATATCAAAAGGAGTTATTTTTGAAGTATTATGAACATCACTTTTATCCATACCTTATTTACCTTCTGATTACTCTTTCTTATTTAATACTGGCCAACAAATATGTCAGCTAAGACTGACCAGCCAGGCACAAATGAAAATGTAAAGAGCCCAGGGGGTCTCAAGACCTCTCTGGCTCTGATAGATCCACAAGACAGGTCAAGCAAGAAGAGGTGAGGGAACTGACTGTGCTGAAAATTTCTATCCCTTGAATTTCAATCAGAGGCTGAGGAAAAAACCACTCAGAGCTGAAGAACTAATTCACAGGAGTTACCCCCCCTTCCAAAAAACTTTACTATTTCCAGCCATTTTTTAAAATCCTTATACATCGAGCATCTCAGTCCTACTTTAACTCTAAAACGTCATTCCCTTTCCTGCTGGACAGAGAAGCAGAAGCAGCAGGTAAAATTAGAATCTATTCTGTAATGAAGGAAAAAAGAGAACCACAAGGTCAAATATTTTTCTGGATCAGAACCCAGCAGAATATTTTTCACGTCTGTTTGTAAGCATTGTAGTAAATAGGTAAGTTAAGACAAAGGGCAAATCCCCATTCATCATATCAAACTCCAGGCTGAATGGAATCAAAGGAGTGCCACACCTCTCAGATATCGCAGTAAACACTTGCTTATGTTCATTTTGCTCATTGACTCCAACACCACAAGCAGGTCACAGTGTGAGCAGAGAAGTGAGAACTAATAGGTAATTGATACAAACTGGTGGCAGGAGTGGTGCTCCTGTTATTTAATGCTCCTTTCACCAGGAGGAAATACTTCATCCTTTCGTGGGAGAGTCCTGAGGCCCAGACAAGCTGATTTCATTGAGCAGTGGTACCTGCCCTCGTGGGAGGCCCTGCCTGTGTTACACATCCTGCTCTGGGTACCTCCCAGGAAAAGATCAAGGCATGGGCTTGGATGCATTGCCAAGTCCACGTCTCCTCAGCCACGAAATAAGTATGCTTCCTCTAAATACAGCCTTCTTAATTCCAGTTCCATGTAAGGGTATTTTAATATAGATTTGCAATTAAAATGAGACCAATGCTAAACATTTATTTGGCTTTTCCCACTGTTCCCGTGCTGTACAACACCCAACATGCCATCTGTGCAGCACATTTACAGCCAGAGACAATTCAAAGATTGTTTCTACGGTACTTTGAATGTTGCCTGCACGAATTTGTTACTTACCGAATTCAGCACACGGAAATTTACTGCTCTGTGACAGTTATTTTATAACCATTTTATCCTGCATTTTAAAACTCATCACAGCCACAACAAAGACTGTTGCCCAACCTGCTAAAACCAGACTGATCGTTTTCCCAAGTATTTAGTAAATGTTAACTATGCTATAAATACAAATCGTGTTTATACTCTGTGAAAGATTCACTGTTGTCAGGGTTCTCCAGCTGAGTTAGAGCTGAAATACGCTATTAACTCCCACCATGAACAGAGCTAAAAGAGAGGCCAAAAATGCTTTCTCTGGGATAAGATATCAGATCTGCTACTGCTGTCATGGAACTGGGGTCACGTAAACTAAACATCCTTGTAACTTCTTTTGGGCACAGAAGTCTCTCAAACTGTAAATATTTAAAAACAAAATAAGACTCATAAGAGATAGACCTAGGATGCATAAAACTTACCCAAAGATATTAATCTTGAAGAACATTTAAAAGCTATTATCCATAAAGTAATTTATCACATATGCCTTAAAGTTGAAAATAAAAGAATTCTCTTCTTTCTCTACATATAATCAGAAGTGGCACATTCAAATAACAAGCCAAATGCTATGTCCAAGCTGATTCTTCACAATTTCTGAAACTCCTCAGTTCATATGGAAATGAAATATCCTCAATAGAAAGAAAGGTGCCAAAAGAATAGAGAAAGCTTACTTCCTAATGCTAAACAGACTACCTTCATGCAACAAAAATGCACCTTCTCTTCAGAGGAAGAAATACAAAACAACAGAACCATCTAAGGCTAAAAACAAATCACCTGATGCTATTAATTTAGTGGGACATATTCTTGTGCTTTTAGAGCTATTACTGATAATTTAAAAAATATCAGTCTTCCTTAATTGCTGACTTCAAAGATCAAATCAGATGGTTTTGGTTTTTTTTTAATGTGGTTAGGTGATCTTTCATAAGCACGGTACAAAATTCAGGGTGCTTCCTGAAAGGCAGGGGTTCCTGTACAAATCAATGATGCGTTCTCCAAGTAATATTTCATCTTCCTGCTACTAACTTTGTCTCTCTTCTTTGCTTTTATCTAGTGTTTACACTTACTACATAAGGGTATCAGTGGAGAAATGGACTTTTAAGTAGTGACTGAGGGCAGCCCAGATTCATGATCATCCTTTGTTACACTAAGCCAGAGACAAGAAGAATTTGTATTCTTCTGACCAACACTGATGAAACACCCACCAATCAGTCCTTGATACAAATTATTTTCTATGAATTGTGCTTCAGCTCTTAATCAGTTACTTGGCTGAATGGCTTAGATCTAATTCTACTTTTTTTTTTCTCCCCCTTCCATTCTTGGACAGCTATGGCAAAAAGAGAGCAGAATTTGTGATAAGAAGGTGCTGTGAATTCTCTCCAGAACAGCTGGATGACATTTGTCTGTGCTAAATGACTCCTTGCCCCTTCCATCCAGGCAAAAAAAAGAGCCCTTCCACAGCAGATCTTGTGATTGGGAGTTCCACAGATCAAAACTTGGTGTTCAAGAGCAAGTCAACAGAAGGCGGTGACACAGCAAAGCTCTGCTGGCAAATGCAGCGTTTTCCACCAGAAAGATATTTACTGCTTGCCCACTGACAGCAGCTTCCCTCTGCAGCTGTCACCTCCTTCAACGAGACACACGAGGAGCAGAGTCTATGACAGTGCTGCTAAAATGCTTGGAGGGGAAGAGAAGGAGGAAGGAATGGTCTCTGCAGGATGAGCAGCACACCAATATGCCAACAGGGATACTGGATCCCTCGCCTTGCTTCTCCCGGCTGCAGTTCCCTTCCCCCACTGGCTGCGACTCAAACCCTTCTCTCTTGATCTACTCCCCTCCCCCTGAGATTTGCCTTTGAATTATGCAAGCTTTGCACTCCCCAGGGTTTATCTGCCAAAAGGTAGCATGTGGCCCATGGTTTGCATTTTAGTTTAAAATTTTCTATTATGGCAGTCAGATCCTTTCAAAATACTTTACTTCCTTTATTCCCATAGGCAGAAAGAATGGCAGGAAAAAATTGTTCACAGCAGTATAAGAGGATGTAAAAGTTCTACATTTTCAGTTAGAAAAAAAAAAAGAAAGGTGGAATATGGTTTTAATCAAGTAGTTTTCCTTCCTAGACGAGTACTTCCTTCTTGTAATATATATAACCTGACTGCCTATAAAAATAAAGGTGCCAGTTGGAGCCATTTAGGAGACCTAAGGAAATTCTGCATTAACCTACACCCCTCCGCTCCTCAGTGCCTTCCACCATTGTTCTGTGTGTGGCCTCTTTGATGAGTTAGGTCACCAATATCCATGCATATATCTGTGGAGATACCTCAGGAACACATGCATCATAGGCTTCTCATTACTGATGTGGTCCAGGCTCAGCACTGACTATCTGTGTGGGGAAATTGCCATGGTTTAAGCACTTGCTATTATTTCCATATGATACCTAAAAGCCTCAACGATTTGCAGCTCTCAGAATACACAGGAGCTTCTCTTTGGTTTAGGTTTGCAAATAAAAATACATTTTCTGCTACAACTGTCAAGATTTAAAGACCCAAACCCTGAATTCTTATCAAGAGGAAAAAGCCAAACCATCCTTTTTGAAACCAAGAAATCCAGTTTAATACTTGCCTAATAAACAGATACTAACTCTGAGGTGCTGTGCCTGCCCAAAAATACTGTTAATTTTCCATATCAGAAATTCATTTGGGCTCTAACCAGGAATTTGGTGGAGAAAAGGGGAGATATTTTCTGGCAAGCTGACTGAAGGAGAAAAATAAATGCTGATTGAAGCTGCTTGGCAGCACAGAATGTTAGCACAGGTCCTCAGGGAGACGGATTAGCAAGCAGGAAGAAGGTGAGGCTGTCAAAGGTGCATGATAAATTCATTTAGCACACAGATATAGAATGATTATGCACATAGAAATACACACAAACAGATTTTTCATTACTTTCATCTCTACCCATAAGTAAAACCAGAATAAGTCACCATTGGTGATGAGAGTCATTAAGTTTCTGCAGTATCAATATCGTATCAGAGCTGATCATATGTGCCTTTTAAAATTACATATACACATTTACATAATTAAAAACATGCTTTCCAAAATACATGTAAATGGCAAGCGACACCTAACTAAACAGGAAACCTCTCACTCTTTTAGTGACCTGCTGAAAAATCCTAAATAAAAATATTCCATTGGGCCAATCCTTCAAGCAACTCAGAACAAAAGTGCTCCAAGACACCATTTACTCTGCTGCCTGCATTCATCAGCGTGTATTTTTGACACCATCAGTAGTGTTTCAAAATTCTGCTGCTGCTGAGCTACTCCACTGTTATGAACCCAACAACACTGCAATTTTCCCTCTCCTGTTTTCATTTTTATACACCACTCAGTTCAGACAGCACAGAACAACTCAAAAATAAGAAACATTATGGCAAAGCACAATAAAAATATGACAAATTCAAAATATTTGGTAACAAAGTGAATGCCTCTCTGAGATGATCCACACTTCGAGACACATTTGTAACTTCCCTGGTCTTAAATTTTTTTTCAGGCTACAACACAAATAAAACAGATCACAGTAAATCTAATAAAACCTGTTCTAGAAAAATTAAAACTACACAAAAATTGTGTGTGGAGACTGCTACTTTCATTGGTGTTACTTCAGTTATTAGTTTCGTAAATAAAGGTTCAATGATGGTTCGTTTAATAACAAAATTTAGAACAAATTACACACAATACCCAGCCTACAATTCAGCTCACACTTTAACCAAACATTTCAAGAGTCTAATAAATACTCCTACAAGGTAAGAATAATACCTTGCCAGTGTAGAGTGGACAAGCATGATCAGTGAATTGAAAACATGGCACAGTGAATATCTACTTGATGACTCTTGGGTCAACAACTTTTTCCAAACCGAGATGACATTTTTTCTTGTAAGCCACGTGTCCCAGTACCCCTTTTCTTTGCTCTGTTAAGGCTATTTATGTGCAACATATGTATTTTAAGTTTAAATTGACTAAGATGCAGTCTGTAGACTGATGGCAAAGCATGTAATGACAACACTGAGGCACCACTTTGGTTTTAAGCCACTCCCTGTGTCCCATCCAAATAAAACAGTTGACAAGATTCCTATTACTTTGTTTTCATGGACTCAGAATATTTTATAACAAGGTATCACTTACATTCATTCTATAATTAATATACTTGCAGCTATACTTGGTAGCACTATAGTGTCTGAAGAGAGGACATAAAATCAATCAAAGATCTGTTTTAATCACCCCACCCTGCCCTTCTTTAAACAGCTGCTTAGGTAGAGGAGGAGGAACTTTTAAACCCACAATATCCTATGAGATACTCGGGCAAATAAATTTTCTGAATGAGGCCGAGTCTGAGTAAAGCTGCAGGTCTTTCCAATGCTGAAATATTTTCTTTTGCATATGAAAAATACAGGACAAGTTATTTTCATTTGATAGCAAACCAAATTAAAATATCAGAGGCTACAAAACTCCGATGTTTGCTACATATGCAAGACTGCACTTAAAGAGAACTGTTAAAAGTGCAAAGTAAATTCAGAAGCACAAGCCAAACCAAGGTTGCCCACTGCCACTAAGATCCAGTCTCAAGGAACAAAGGGACTGAATTCAGCAGCTGAAGCAATCCTTGAACATTTATTTTTATATTGGCATCAGCTTGGGCTGAAATCCAGGTGCACAAAGTTTAAGAACAACTTGCATCCTTGTTCTATTAATTCTGCATGCTGTGACAACTGGTTCAGGCACCTTGCATTTGACTGGCCTGCGGCCAAACCACAAGAAAACACAAAGGAACTGAACGTTCACCAGAAGCCTTGAACAATGCAGAGTCTTTACAGATTCAGCACTGCAGTGGTGAACGAAGACTTTTCTATATTTACAAAGTACAAACTTACCTCTCTCAGTACAGAATCCGTTATTGAACTTAAATTAACAGCTCCTTCATAAGTCAAATAGTAGAATACATTCAGGGACCTAACAGCCTCTGGCCCTTGTTGTTTGTAGCCAAAAATCAGATCAATCCACTGGTGAAGCTGGCAGGAAACAAACTCACTTTCTAAAGCCTGTGGAAAAAACCACACACAAAACACAAACTTGAGTTTGCCAGATAGTCATCATTTGGTAGTAGCAGAAGCATTTTTTTATAGCATACAAAATTATCTTAACAATCAGAATTAAATACAGAACTGAGAAGAGTAATTTAGACATTCTATCCAAAAAAAGGTGGGCCTTGTGATAGATGCCAGAGTCTCATGCCCTAGATCCCACCCTGGGAGACCTTGCCTTTTAAACTGTAATAGTGGAAATAAGAAAAACAAAAGCAGTAAGTGGAAGTATTTGTGCATTTATACACAGCCAGGCTATGTTTTTATAAACTCCCAAGATGAAATTGTGCTTTCCTGTGTGATCTGCATGCTGAATAACAACAGCAGGATTATCTGATTCTGACAGCCAGAAGATTGACAGAATTTGGGAAACAGGACTAACTAATCAGGGATGTTAGGGTAAAAATTTTTTTCACAGGCTAGAAATATCAAGCTGCTGCCACTTTCACGCATTTCTTGTTTACAAACCTGTATAAAAACCTATACAGAAGTACTGTATGTACCTAAGCTGAATGATTAAGTTGTTTTTCTGAAGATGTTATCCAGTTACAACCCAATCCCCAAGACAAGAGCATCCAAAAAACACTATATTAACAGGTAACCTAAAAACCATTGTCTTCTGAAGAGTTAATTCATGTAGATTAAATCACTATCAGGATTTGTTTTTTCTATTTTATATAGAGGATTCAATGTAATTCTGATTTGAATTCCCAAATGAAAAAACGTAACAAACAGATATTCTCTTCAGCTAGCAAAAGGAACGGCATTTTCCTTGCAAAGGAAATTCCTAATTTTGAGCAGAGGAAGTTGAAATTAATCTGAAAACCAAGGAAATCACTCTGCAATTTGCACACAAAAATGATGGGTTTGTTTCATTAACCGATGCCTGAAAACAACATTTAAATTGACACATAAAACCAGCAATTGTCTTAATTTGTGTGGTGCACTCCACACAAAAGCCCTAAATATGTTCAAATTAGAGCAAGCTGCTTGATTGTCACTGCAGTCTCATGTCATATTAATGCATGACAAACATTAAACCATACACTTAAATGGCAATTTATATCATTTAAATGTTTACTGCCACACCAGATCATCACTCATTTAAATGTGACTTTCTGACAGCTAATTTCAGTTAATTTTCCTCGATTCACTTAATTAGAACTTTCAATCAAGAAAAGACCTGTACATATCTTAGACATCATATCATTCTTTTTTTATTATTACTTTTATTAGGATACCGAATGGCTGAGACCATTCTTTAAAATGAATCCCCGCACAGTATAGTGTCTGTTTGGATGATCATACAGCAATACCTTACAACGTATATGCTTAGACAGGACTTTTTTTTTTTTTTTTAATTTAAAAAACGCCCAATATTTAGACACAGACACACAATTAAAACTATAAAAAACCACAAGCAGGCGAATTAAAAATTAATGATTTCAAAATTGTTTAATAAGATAAAACCAGTCAGGAGTCTCATGAGTGTCCATAATACTGCAATGTGCAGCCATAAAATTCTACAGGGCTCAGCAAATGACAATGATAAGAATTAATTTTCACGCTACCCTGCTGGAAAAAAAAAAAAATTAACCCTAGAACATACTTACTGTTATAACTATTTAATGGCAAGAAAAAGAGAATGTTAGGAACTTGTGATTTTTTTTTTTATAGATACATATGTAAATATTCAGCATGTGTTGAAGTTGTTCACATTCTCCTCTTCTACAAGAGCTAGATTTTCAATGAGTCATATTACACTCACAAAGGGAGCTGAATAACTAAAGGAATACCACTGCCATCTCCTTAGACTAACGTATGTATAAATACTTAAAAAAGCAAAACTAAAACATTTTGCCTTCTCAGGGAATGGTTGGGAGCCATCCTGACCTTACTTCTCTTTTTCAAGTTTGAAATTATTTTACATTTGAAATTTGTACAGACTCAAAAGTAGACTTTTTTTTTCCTTATTAAGCCATTTAAAAATCTTCTTCGTTGCCAAATCCCAAGCGAAAGGGATAACTGCAAACCAGCTACAGTCAGCAGCAGGACCTCGAAGGACAGACCAAACAGCACACAAATTCAAAGGCCAAATAAGCTTGTCTAATATTTCAGGTTCACAGTTAAGCTCTTGGTTGGAGGCAAACGCTTACGCTATGATTTAATCAATGGAGGAACAATAATTAACAGCTTGTATAATGACTAAAGAATAGACTTTCAAGGAAAACACCACCATGTACCAGATCAGTGTGATGCACTTTGCAGCCTCACTGGTATATTTAAATATGGGTCCTCCTTAAGAAAGCATCTGAGAAATAAAGAGGCTGCAATTTGCAGAACTATTTCGTTATAAAAAGGAGGGGGTTTACCTTGTTTCTTGTTTTCAAACATTGCTGTTAGCATTTACCTCTTGCAAACCTAAGCCAAGCCTATCAGTGGGTCAGCATTTAGGATTACTTCAGCCTCCACTTCATTTAGGACAGGCAGTGCTCACCAAGGCTCGAGTTCAATCCAGCACACAGCCATGGGATATGAACACCCTTTCCACGCTGCTCCCAGAGCAACCCAAGGAGCTGCCCGTGCTCCCAGGGCAGAGCGAGCACAGCGCTCACCCTGGGCTCTGAGGGAAATGTGCACAACAAGGAAAGCCTCGACAATGTCCAGCATAACACAGCAACATCCAATCCCATCGAGTTACTGTAAAACAAATCAGGAACTAAAGTCCAACTGTTACAGGATCAAACCAGCCCATGGAAAGGCAGGCACGTGAAGCCACACACGGATTGTCAATTCTGTCCACAGGGGACTCATATTAACTTTGACAAACTGTCTTGGGGCTGATATCTGTTTCTTTAATGAGATCTATTAGGCAGAGACTAAAACACTTGAGATACGCTGAAAAGTACAGTATACAGATGTCAAACACAAACACCTATTAGCAACTTTCATTTCTCTATTCCCAAGGTAGAAACACTTCAGACACATCAAGAAATAGAAGCTTTGATCTAACTAGGAAATTTTAGTTTATTCATAAATGTTTTTCGAATGCACAATCTGATGTCACTAAATATGCGCAATCAAAACTATCTCGTCGTGAACAACTCTGAAATCCACTATTTTATGATCATCTTTTTCTGTCCTGTTTTCTGAAAGGCTTGAACAGAGAATAATTTACTGCTGGCAACCAAAGACTAACATCAGTCTAATACTAATACAAATGATTTGGTAGAACAAGGATGGAATGACAAAAACCATAAAACTAGCAGGTTAGGAATGATGTTTCCTTTTTCCAGTATAAATCCTCTAAAGATTTATCAGGATCTATTTTCCCAAACAATATTATACCGTTGGAATCAAGATTTGTATCTTTAAAGTGGCTACCATTGGCTTTTACCCTCTACTTTTATTTCTGCTTTAGATTTTATGCAGTGACATATAACATATGAAGTGATGTCTATTAAAAATGAATATATATCGTGCTTGAGTTTGGGATGTTCCAACACTGAAATTAGATGAAAGGTTTAACTGCATTTTTTTTCATCAGCACAGATATATATTCACAGTCAAGCCATTCAGAAATAAATGACAGACTTACTTGCCTTATTCCTCTGCTGATTAAAGCAAAGTAATTTTGAAGCACAGCATAAAACATGCATGCCACTCTTATTTGAACGACAGAAAAAGAGTCCAACCCATACAAAATGTGGTTTATGAAAGGTTAAAATGAAAGGAGAAACTGATGAGAAACCAAAACTGCTCGTCCATGAATAATCTTTTCTACTTACTCAATTGAAAAAAAAAAATAAATAAAAACCCAACAAACAACCAAACCAACAAACCCAGGAATACACTTCACCAGCAAGTAAGAAATAAATCTCAAGTAAAAATAATTGCCTGCTACCTTTAATGGACTAAACATTTTAATTCCCCTCTGAAAGAATTTCCTCTAAAACGCTTAAAATGGAGTCTCTTCTACATTCCACTTAAGTATGAACAGAAAAGCATGAATTAGGATTTCACACATTTTTTAGCACAACCACAACTTTCAGGTGAAAAATACTCTTCTTGTACACGACAAAGCACCCATACAACTGCAGTAGCAGGTAACTGCTTTAAACTAAATACGTGTTCTGCCTTGGAAGTACGAGTGTGTACATGCATTCAAAACAAAACCCCAAACCCACTAAAGCCAAACAACTGGAATGATGTTTGCATGTGCAGGCTTTCAGACACAAGTTGGTAATGCTGCCTGAACATTGATATATGACCTTGGTAAGTTACAATGAAGAAGGCTGGTTTTTTCAGCCTAATTAGAACTGTTTCAAATTTTCCTGCTAAATATATGATAGAAAGTCCTTTCAACTTTTTTTTTTTTATTCTAGAGTTTCTTTCCACGTCAGCCTTTTTCCAATCAAAATATGTTTTGAATTAAATTATTTTGATTCAATATGGGGATCACATTTCACTTCTAAGATTTAAAGTCCGAAAAGGAAAAGTTTAGGCTGTTCAAACAAAGCAAAAGCAGCCACTTTGCAGAAAGCTATTCACATTTACCAAGACTGACAAATTGTTTGTGTGCACCATTAGGTCTAGTTTCTGCAATAGTTGCCAGATTTCCTGTCCTCCTAATAACATATTAACTCTTCAAATGCTGGCTTTATCTTTAGAGCTTTCTCAGCAACCTCCAGGATTTAAAAAGTAAACTACCAAACACCCTTTCAGCAGCGGCACTGTTTGATCACATGGGCAGACATCTGAGAATAAAGATGTATATAAAGTTATTAGAAAGATACTGAATTCAGGCCTGCCTTGAGGATATCAGAAGGAAGAGGACAGCAAATGTACTAAGTAGAAAACTCCATGTCCTGTACGAGGTAACACAAATTTCAAATGGATGAAAAGGACATCAAAACCATTTACATGACTGGTGGTTTTTTACTTGGTAAGTAACTATTTCAAGCAAATGCATTTAGTTTTACTTACTGTATTTCACAAATTCTTTTAAGCATGAAACACTTAAGAAACTGAGCATTGCTTACAGAAAAAACTACAATAACTACTTCATTTTTCCTTTGTGTGAGTGTGTTCCAGAAATGCACTGCCAATTCTTCACCACTGTTGTAACAAAAGTGAGCCTGTTACTTTACTTCTCTACTTGGTTACTGACACGAGGATAAAATACTCTGGAAAATACAGTCCTAATAAAACATTTAACTCAGATGCTTTACTGAAGACAATTGATCTCACAGAAAAAAGGATATCAGCAATCTGAGAAGCTCAGACACAGGAGATCTCTGGAAGAGAAACTTCCCCTTCCCTGTTCCTTCTTCTCTGTATTTAACATTAAGCTACTAAGTAATGACAAAAAAGAAAATTTGAGTAACAGTGTAACTTACTGAAATTTGTGGCAAGGTATATTTCTGCACGAGCAGCACGTAAACAAAGAAAAATATTTTGCAATGCAAAGATTCAAACTCCTATCTGAATTTATGTCATTATTACCAAAATAAGAGCAGCATGTTTAGCCAAAAATCTTGAGCACGTTTTTATTTTTTGGTGATTTCTCTATTGAGTCTACAACGGTAATTTTGTAGTTTAAATGGAAAAGTCAGACAGCTGCTACACATTTTATAAAATGAAAGCTACATTTCCTTTGAAATTCGGCTTTATTCTCAACTGAAACGTCTACTATTAGGTACCAGGAATAAAAGATTTCAGTGAATATGAAAACTTGCATTGGAGCATTTGTAGCTACTCTTTCCATAAAGGGCAGTGATCACCCTTAAAATATTTCTCAGGATATCCTTGATAACCTGCACATCTGAGAGAAATATTTTAAGGCAGAACTGCTACAATTTTCTACGAACACTTTACGAACAGAACAAATGATGCATTTTCATTCTTAAGTTTCAAAGTTTAGACATCTACCTTAGGTGTTGCTTTACCTCACTTGCTCACAAATTCCACCAATCGTGGTTGTAACAATACTAACTTCCCTACTGAAAAAAAAGAGTGGGCAAAACCTGTCTCAGCCAACTGGCTCCATCAATAAATAGATGCTTTCCAAAAGGCAGCCCAAGAACGGCCCTGTCCCAACTGTTTGGTTTCTTCTCACCAAGAGGTACCGAACAGGTACAGAACTGTGGTAGGAACAAAAAATGATCAGGAAGCCTTTAATAAATTCCCCTCCATGAAAAATTTTTTTTATATAAAAGCCATAATTAATTGCAGTTGTGAAATCACACAAATGGCCATCGTTATTCATAACTCTGACAATACTGATGTATGTGGCTTGCATTTGTCCTTCCCCAGAGACACACAGAAAATCTGACTGGGCAGTCCATCACCATTTTTTACTACAAGGTTGGCTGCGAGCGAGTATTGATAACACCAGGAGGCATTGCTGAGTTATCCACCATTTCCACTTTCCCCCACCACACCCCTGTATTTATTGTCCACATTTAAAATGTCGGCTACGTGGTTAAGAGGATTCTCTCCTGCAGAAAAGTCATCAGCATCCTGAGGCCAAGACAGGGAATGAAAACTCTTTCTGAAAATCCTCACACACAGCACCAAAAGGAGACAGGAAGTTCCCTCCTCCCTGAAATCCAGCAATTCCTCTCCCAGTTCCTCCAGCACTTGTTTGCATGAAGACTGACAGCCTGGATCTGGAACCTATTACCCATGGAAGCTGTTAACCACACAGCTGACAGTTGGCTCAGTCAAATTAGTTCAAATGAAGTTTTGGGTTTAAAAAAAAAAAACAAAAAACCCCAAACACCAAAATCTCACAAGATAGGACTGCATTTCACAGTGCAGGGCTGTGCACCGACTGTCTCAGCATCCCACTCTGCCAAGATAACCTATTTTTCCCCTCAGAAGTCTAATGCAGGGACACTGCTTCCCACACTTCAGCTAACTTGCACTACTTCTAGCCAAGGGACTTCTGCGTGGGACCTCCTTGAGCCTTGTGATCACAGTCTGAATGTCAAGCGTTAGCAGAGACAAACTGAAAGGTCAGAGGACTCCACACCTCTGAAAGGATGGCAAACAGTGGTTCACCTTTTATGTCAAAGATTCTTTCCCTTTAAGAGGTGCAAAACACACACCACAAAACTTCCAACCGTGCAACATTTGCTTGCCTTTGAGGTTGTACGAGCTTTTTAAACACTGAAGCTTGAAACAGGCCACATTCTGCAATTCAGGACAGTACTGGAGTACACTCTCTCAGCAGCGGGGTTTTAGCTCACTTATACTCACTGAACACACAGGTAGCATAATCCTAATGCAATATACAAACTCAGTGACTGCAGTGAAGGTCATGAAGTTTTAGAAAGCACCAGAAACATGAACTGAACTTGCATCACTAAAATGCAAAAAAAGGTTTTTTATGTGAACACGGACAAAACTACCCTTGAAATGGCTTTCAATTAAGTATTTAGGCTGCGTACTACCACCCCATTGAATCCTCAAACTTTAAGCCTAAGCATATTGTTCGCTTAATGAGAGCACAACACACTTCAAACTGTGAGAAACTAGTGATTTTTTGATGTATTTTACCTTTAAACTGCTTGTACGTTTCTCCCTTCCCTAAGCTTTACTCTGTAAGCCCTAAAAGGGAACTGTTGCTTTATTTTTGCACTCTGTTTCAACAGCTTGCAGCATTTATGCTGTGCTTTGATGTGTCAGTTGTATACCCAATTCACAAGAGCTGTGATGATCAACAAGTATTAGTATGCATGTAAGAGGAGACAGAAATGGTTGCAAACACATGGTCTTCAAATCACTGCAAACAGCACAAGCAAACATCTTAGAGGAGTTGTAGAGACTAATCTAATTTGTCTTTGAAGCCAGTGGTGGGGGGCAAAAAAACGCTCCAGAAAACATTGTTTAAGATTAGGAAATGGTATGACAAAAGGTCAAGAAATTTAAAATTTAAAACACAGTTTAGATGCAAGTCAGGCAGAAAAAGTCATTTCAATCTTGTCATTTGATTTGCCTGCTAATTCACAGAACTATTCTAAAGCTTTTGGGGAACAGAACACAACATTTACAAAGGCAATTAGGGTACCACATCTGAATAAATCAAACAGCTACAGAAACAGGAAACAGAAATATATCATCACGTGGGACAAATGTGTAACCCACTCTGGGGCTGAGGTGCCCCGATAAGAACGGGATTTGCTTCCTTGAGATGACCATGAACAGTGAAACTCCGATCTTTTATAAAGCCATTCTGAGGGGTTGCTTAAGATGACACTACAAGGTATGTTTGGCAAGTCCATCAGACTCCTCGAAGCCGGCATTTAATTGGAATGACAAAGGAGAATCATGATCTGACTGTGAGAATGACAGAGAAAGGGAGAATTTGTGCATCAAGGACACTCAGCGTTTAAAGAAAAAAAATTCAGATTTGTGGAGTATACTATTTGGAAAATGAAATGCTCTTTGCAAACTTGCTCAAACACAGCAGGTTCCCATTGAACATCCTGTTCTGGCACATTTGCATAGCAAGCCATCGGGAAGCCTGGATCCAGACAAACTGGAGCTCAGGGTGGCTCACCTATCAAATACCCTAGGGCAAGAGCTTCCAGTTTCCTGATTAAGGAGGACACTGCCCCAATCTTGACTGTTTGTTATTCCCTCTCCCAGTGGATCCACTGGGTTGTGTCACGGTCCCTGGGAGGAGGTTGGCTAGTGCTGGAACTCACAACAGAACAAAGAGCTCTTAGGAGTCAAGTTCAACGCTTGAAAGAAATAAAACTGAAAATGCATTGTATTTATAAATTACTTCTTAAAACATCCCTCCTTAAAAAACAAGAAATCTCTAAGTTTTTGTTCTAATTTCATGATTGAGTATTGCATGTTGAGTTTCAAACAGCTTTGTTCATAATGCTTTCTTGTAATTTTTTTCTAGATTTTATTCCCTTCTTTCACCTAACCAGCTTCAAATTTCCACTGACAGCTGTACACAGAAAGACAAGTGATATATTGAGTATATTGAGCATGCTCAGGAAACCAAGGCATAAACACCTCCAAGTGCAACAGACATTCTGTAGCCAGCTGAGAGCAAACTTTTCATAACCTTTATATTACTCTGCCATGAACCATGTTAGTGGGAAGGGCACAGGAGATGAATACTATGAACATTCAGAGGTTAAATGCTGAAAAAGCACATGGTCAGTTATTAACATTTTTATTAACTACATATTCTCCAGTTATAAGCCAAATAAGATGCTAGAAAACCCTAGAATTTTCCCTTATATTGACAACATAGATTTTTCTTCATAGGTGTGCTAAAATAACCCCTAACATTTAGAAATAAAGTAAAAATATAGTGTCATAAAACATTATTTAACTCCCATCTTCCAAATACCCATTTAATTCAGAAGCTGAACTCCCAGGGGCAGCTCTTGCTCTTTAGTGGGGAAACAAGCAACTACGACATTACTTCCCAGGATGGAAAAAAACCAAGCTTAAAAAAATACAAAACCAAAAAAAAACCCAGCACAATATTATGCCATATTTTAAAGTAGCAACAACCAAATTACAAGGTTTTAATCAAACAACGCTCTAATAAAACGATGTGCCTGTGAAGTGGCATGCAGCTTTCTCACCCAGAGGATGCTAAGCACAAGGACACCATGGGGCCCTTGACTCATCAGCGCTGTAAGGGACCTTGTGGGCCATTTACTCAAGACTTGGGCTCGATGATCCTTGTGGGTCCCTTCCAACTCGGAACATTCTGAGTGAAACTGTGACTTTACCCAGGAAAGTGGAAGGAACCCATAGCTATACAGTATCACCACCTTCACACCACAGGGCACTCACTGCTGTGGGTACCTCCTCCAACCTCTGTCACCTCAGTGCCACTGCAGGTACCTCCTCCAGCCTCTGTCCCCTCAGGTTTGCAGCTATCTCCTCCAAACTCTGTCACCTCAGTGCCACAGATACCTCCTCCAGCCTCTGCCACCTCAGGTGTGGAGGTGGCCTCCACCCTCTGTCACCACACTGCTGCAGGTACCTCCTCCAGCCTCCGTCACCTCAGTGCCACAGGTACCAACCTCCGTCACCTCAGCTTTGCCCTGCACAGCATATGGAAAACCAGCTCTGCATTTTCAATTCTACCCTTTAATTACCCCAGGTATGCGCCAAAGAGCAAAAAACCCTGTTTTGCAGCGTTTGGAAGCACTGCGAGCTGCGGGCGGGGCAGCTGGGGATGCGTCTCCTCAGCGCTCCGGCGGAGCCGCCGCCGGCAAAGCGCCGCTGCCGGGGAGGGCCCCGGCCACTCCGGGCCCGTGCCCAGCGCCGGGGCCGAGGCTCCGAGCCCCGTTCCCGGCCAGGGAGGGGTTAAGGGGCGCTGGGTGCGGGAATGTGCCGGGGGAGCGGCCCCGGCGCTAATGAGGCGCTCCCGGGGAAGCCGCGGCGGCTTTCAAACCTGGCCCGCTTCAAACGGTGCCACCCCGCGACGGAGAGAGGGCGATTGCGCTAAATGACCGCGGTAATTAACTCCGATTGGGAAGCACCTGACTGGAAAGAGAGGCGAGGAGCCGCGCAGCCTGCGGCCGGCAGGGGAAGCTTTCCTTTAGCGCCGTGTTTGTGTGCGCTGGGAGAGCTCTGCCTTTCAAATAGGTACGTGGGGGCACTAATGAAAAGCAGCTCTCGGCCCAGGGCCTCCCCATTCACTCTCAAAGGGGCAGAGAAGAAAAGCTTCAAAGTAGAACTAATTTACTTCATCCAAACGCGGTTCTGGGCAGCCTGCAGCTTGTACTGACACCGCCACAAAATATTGCTCAAGAAAGAGAAGGCTCGTCTCTTTTCAGAGGGAGGTCAAACATTTTAAAAGCACCTGCAAGCTGTTGGTCTTATTTTTTTGTCTTTTTTTNATTTTTTTTTTTTTTTTTTTTTGCTTGGTTGGGGTTTTTAAATTTAATTTTATTTAAATACAGCTACTAAGGCCTTCATCAAGAAAAGCAACCTTTCCATTTTCGTTGCCAAATTTTATAAAGCCTGAACACGTTCCCTTCCCTCTAGTGGTGGGAACTTTATTTTTTTGCACTGTGGAAAACAGCAACAATTACACTTTTTTTTTTTTTTTT
>VZTA01001956.1:249675-314830 GCA_013398855.1 Mohoua ochrocephala
TTTTTTTGGGTTGTGGGGGAGTAGGTTTGGCAATCTCCAGCAGCCCTTAGGCAGGAAACACATTTGCTGTGCGCTGGCTCTCTCTGCCACGCTATCTTGCCACTTGATTTTCCAAAGCTGAGTTCCAAAGAGCGAGGGCATTACTACCTGCTGTTTTACAAGCAATCAGCAATTCATTGTGCCAGTGCTGTCCTGTACCTGCTGAGTAAATGCTTTAAAAAAGTTCCACTAACTGCCCAGTAACAACTACAGTATGGTAGCAAAAGCAATTCACCAAGTGTTTATACTGAGCCTCTGATTTATTTGACAGTTTTACACCTTCAAGACATGATATAATTAAATGTTTTGACAATGAAACAAAAATTGTATAAATTAGAAATTCGTTAAAGATGTACAGTATCTAAAATGAAAACAGTGCAGCTATAAAACATGATTTCTAAAATGCTTCTATAAAATAGACAAAATGTATTTAACTTTTTTATCCTTAGGCTTTCTGCTACTGTACTAAACTGTTACACATCTAAAAAATTCCTAATTTAATCACTCTATGAATGCCATTCGAGAAGATTACAAATGCAAGTCTGTCTTATTTTAGAAAGGTAAACAAATCATAGCTTAAGCAGAAATAGTGGACCCAAAATATGACACTTTTATAAAGTTAAAATACTAAGCATTACCTTAATTTTTGGTGTCAATTGCTTTTATTTTGATTGTTTCAAAATATAAATCAACAGCTGCCACAATGCCTTAGGGGACGACTAACAGCACTGTGATGTTAATCCTGCCCCTCCAAGGCGCTCAGTTCAAACCTCAGACAACACTTTGTGTCTGTGTAGACCAGCAAGACGCAAGCTGGCACTTCCTATCGCAGAGAAGAGGGCACACAGAGCACCAGGAGTCCTGAAAAAGGGGATTCAGAAGGTAAAAAACTTGCTGCTGCCCATGCCTGTGTTCGAAGGCCAGCCCAGGAGAACGGCAGGAATGACTAGTCATGTTAGAAATGAAAACAAGCATGTTAAAAATCAAATTTTGAAATCGAAACAAATGTCCATAAACTATGATTGCTCACTCTAAGGTCACTTTGTATCTCCAAAATGCAGTTTCATTGTCATTTTTTGGTAGTATGTGTATAAAATGTGAGCTTATTGCTAGCCTTAAAAGCTAATTGTTTAAACAATGTATAAGTATATAACCATTATTTAAACATTAAAGCCTTTAAGCAACTATGCAAAAACATTTAGAATCAACTTTGTAATGCAGCTGAAGAGCACTGTTGCTCTAAAGGAAACTGTAATCCAGCAAAAGGTAACAATGACCAGTTGTTTATAAAAACCACTGAAATGTTTGGGAACTAGTTCACATTCTCATGCTATGTTTATGTTTCCATTCATCATCCTTCTCCTTGAGAAGATAGCTCAAAAGGAAGAAAGACTAGAGAACAAAATTTTGTTTAAATTACACATGGAGATGTCAGGTAATTTAACAAATCGAGACAAAAAAGGGATGCCTGTGTATAGCTAAAATCATTACTGCATTAAATCATTTTCTCCTCTCTCTCTCTCTCTCTCTCTGAGTGACCCATCTTTGCAGTGAGGTTTATTCTGTACATTCAGCTTTGCCAAGAACTTCTAACTCACAAGTGAAGAAAAGGAACCAGAAATACAATGCAAATGTAGAAGTACACTATGTATAAATGTTACTGCAGTCCCGTCAATCAAAGAACAGACACAATCTCTGCTTAAACGTGTGTCTTAATGACTGGCTCCCACCCTCTTCACACTTCTCTTCCACTTCATTGTAACAGAATACAACACAATATAATATGATGCCCATAGAAAATAAATTGGTGGCGATGGGACAATTTCAGGACTGGTGTAGTGGGCAAATGGATAACAGTTATTCATCAAACTGTTCATTAGGAGGAGTATGGCTGTGCTTCTGAATAGAAATCTCTTTTTTTGCCCCACACTCGTAAATTACTGAAGCCACATAGCGCATTTCCATAATGATGTATGTGATAAGGGAATGTCGGGAAATTGTTTTCCCTCACACCTCTGTGGAAGAAGGTTCAGGAAGTTACCCTTTTGTTTAACCAAATGTTTGGGTTTCAATTCCAGATTCCGTTCCGTGTCTGCCTTCTAACTGGGGTTTGAAATAAATGATGAAGACAACTGTGAGAATCAAAGAAAAAATACCTACAGCTCCTTGGAAAGAACTTATTGTCTGCTTCATTATTGGTACAAGAAATACCTGGGATAATTGGAAATAGTCACATTTGAAAAACTTTCATTCTGTGACAAGCTGGCAAGAGAATTCTTGCCACACAAGGATTAGACAGGGTGTGCTTTCTTGCTACCAAACAGTCCAAAGTAAAACGAACTTCTCTGAGTGGTCCCATTGAGCTTTTGCTGTATTTAATTTGGGGAGTGGCACAGAGGACAGCTGAGCACTTTAGGTTGAGTGCATCAACCTTAATGCAGAATATTCCAATTGTTTATTAATGTAAGGCTAGAAGACATTTATTAATCCTTCATCTTACAATGTTCTCAGTTCTCTAAACACCTTGTTGGTTTTTTTTCCCCCAGGATGTAACTACATTCAAGTGGACATTTTATAATTAAACAAAACATCAAAATAATGCAGCTATCCCATGCAGGTGGATTTTTTTGTTTTTATTAAATGTAATAATAGAGTATGTCCTACTACCACTTGGTTTGCATGCACACATACGAAAATCTTATTGGAAACATTGTTCTGTATTAATATAAATCTTGCTATTGTCACTCCACCTAGAAAATGTTGTAAATTACTTAATGAAATAAATAATTGTAAATTTTTAGCTTTAAAAAAAACCCCGATTCCTTGTCTCTGAGAAAAAACGTTTATCATAGCAATTCTGAGTCTGTTCCAGGAATCAGGTGACACGGATATACACACACATAAAAATTCCGTCTTACTCAGAAAATTTTTAGACAAAGTCTTCTGGTGACTTTATGTACAGGCCTTGCCACTGAGATGACAGAATTTGCTGGGCATATAATTCAAGGTCATCATGCCTTAAATTCTTGTAAATCAGTTATGTTAATCCCAATTTTTATCATAACAACCATTCTCTCCAGTTTCCTCTCATGAAGACAAACAATAAAATGGCCAGTGCTTTTCCACAGGCAACAAGTGACTTAGATTACATTTCATTCTTTTGTATCTAACCTGGTCTTTATTCATAATTTAATTGTGGCAATGTTCATGCTATTTTATTCATAAATATTTTTGGAAAAATTCATCTTCTAAATGAGGACAAACATACCAAATGATCCCACACCTTTTCTCATAAGGAAATGAAATATCATAGCCTGCAGTGTTGATGGAAATGACATCCAGAGATTCTGCTACCTAAAACCTTCCTCAAATTTTTAAAGCATTTCAATAAATCCCCATTCACCATTAAAAAAAAAAAAAACACAACTCTGAAAATTAACAAAATTGTAAAAGTCTGAGAATTGATACTATAACAATCAGAATCACAAGTGCAAAGATTTCTAAAAGTTCTATGGTAGCATTTTTTTATAAATTTGTTTTAGCTTGAGCAAGCTCCCCTCCTGCTATTTACATACTAAACATATAACATGATAAAGTGGTAAAATCTAAAACTTCAATACATCCTTTAAAATGTACATTCATAAAACCCCTAAGCAGGTAGTCACAGGGACGTCTCATATAACACAGTAAACACCTTAGAGGGCCCTACGTATTTATGTCACTCCTGCACTGTACATGCACTAAACAAGTCCTTCAGTTTCCTCCTTTACAAAAACACGCCAGGCCACATTATAAAGATTTAGCATAGCACCACAGAAAATAAGGGAAATGTGCTATGATTTATTAGCCAATTAAATGCATAATTACTGATTTATTCTTCAAATTACCTATGAAAAGCCCTATTGTTGTGAGCCGAAATGAAATTTTTAGTGTATGATTATTGGCAATACTAAAAACTCACAAGAAAAATGTCCAGCTTAGTGTGTGCACACAAATAGAGATATAGAAGAAGACAAAAACCTTTTACTTGCAAAAATGAAAGTGTATATATGGGAAATAACATTATTATCATGACATGATGACAATTAAAATTGCATGGCTTCATATTTGACATAACCATATCTGCTTCCGCTGAAAGTTAAGATGTTGGCAAAATATTTTTCTGGACATCGGAGGACTAAAAATACTAAAATGCGAAAGATTTTTAAAATCAACTCCTAATTGTTGTTAATTTTTAAGTATTACAATTATCTTATTGGTCCTGGGCCATGGATATGTGTGAGAAATTCAGTATCACACTCTATGCACAAAAGGAAAAATAAAGGTGCTTGTAAAAAAGAGATTTCTGAAAAGCTTGTGACTCATTTATGGGCAGAAATTTCATCAGCTGTCTTGTGTTTTGGTGTTTGTTTCCCAGCCACTTCACTGCCACTAGACAATAACATTACAGTGTAACACTCAGTATTTGGTTCTGCACAAAACTTGTGTGGGCAATGCTCAAGCACCCAGTGAAAAACCTTCAAATGGGGAGAAGATTAGGAATTTTCAAAACTACCAGGAACAGGGAGCAGTGGTGACTGGCAAACCATGGAAATTCAGCAGAACGTGGTAGTGCCTGCCAGGCACAAATCCTGTCTGACCAACATTTGCGACGTCAGGAGTGGGGGAGAGGGAGGAAAAGAGGAACAACCTTCCCTCCTCCAGTAAGATTGCACAGGGAAACCAAGAGGAGGAAGGAGAGGAGCTACACTGCCAGCCCCTGAAAGCCACAATTCATTCTTTCCAGTTACGCAAGAGTTAAGAGGAGAAAAACATTACCAAAAATTTTGGGCCTCAAAATACAGTGTAATTTTTAATTGCCTAGGTAAATTTGAAACTTGAGAGGTCACATTTTCAACCATCTATCCACAGAATTAGAAAACTGTTTAACAGGGAAACTGATAAATTATAAAAGCTTAAACTTCAGCGAACTAACAATTTCAAGGGAAACAGCTTAAAGAAAAACACAAACTATGGCAAAATGCAAAAAACCTCAAAGAAAAAGTTTACTGGAAACTACAAGTAAAAACGGATTGTAGACTAAATTCACTATATAACCTAAAGATCCTTCTATATAAAACAGTGGGGGGTTCCCATTATATTGAGTGAGACGTACACTAACGAATATTTTCAAAGGCCTTACGGCTGCTGTTCCACTCAAGGGAAACAAACTGTTTAATACAGCTGGTAAAAAGCACATAATTAATAAAAATATGAAAACAAGCAACTAGGTTTACACTGAGCCTTATGTTAATCTCTGCACACACAGGGGTATTAAACGTAAATATTAACAATAGTAAGATTTCAAAAGCTTTTTTCTTTTATAAAGGACTTCATTAATTCCACGTGTATGGCAAGCTTGTACTTTTTTAATGCCTAAATCCCAAAGACTTCTCCTGTAGAAAATTCCTAATTTTGGCAAAACAAAATCAAAACCATGCCATACAGTAATTTCGTTTCTGGCTATGCAAAATGACTCTGTGTTCCTCTGATTAGACACTTGATAATGACTAAAACATACAAGGAGCAAAATTATGGTGGGAAACTAAAGTATAATTTACACACAATCAAGAATATCCATAATATTCATCATACAAGTTAAAAAAAAATCCATAATATCCGTGTCACTGGATCTGCTAAGGCAGGATATGCACACCAGCCAGTGCACCGGTGGAGCTGCTTCAGCTGCAGTGTCACGAGGAAGGAATATCTGGGAAAAGCTGAAATTACATATAAGGGATGAAGAATAAGAAGCAAAGGACGCACACCGGGAGGAAAGCAGCAACTGGTTACTTAATGCTAAGTGCTTTAAAGATGAACTTCCATGTCACAGTAATTTCCAATTCTGTTTTGAGAAAAGCACAAGGTAATGTTAGAGGTCTTCAGAACACATCCTCAGCAGGACGAGGCCCTTTTAATGGGGCTTACGAAAATACATATACCTGTTTCTTTAGTACTTATTTTTAAGTACTTAATCATACAAAATAATTTTAGTGTCTTTTTAAATGTGCTTCACAGATGTTCCTTATTCTGACTTATCAAGAAGAACATAACTTAAATTCAGACCAAGAAATTACATGCAAGTGTTAATATGAGAGTTAGCAAAATACACTGACATCTTTTATAGCTTACTGTGTATTACACCTTCCTAACTAGCTACATAAACTGAAAATGTGCAATATTTTTAATTAAGTAAAAAGACTACAGCCGTAGATGCTAAAAACATAGACTTTTATAAAACACGATGATCCAAGGATTTTGGTAGGTAAAACTAAACTATGGAAAAATCTTTACGTATTCCTTCAAACACAGAGCAGAAATCAACTTTCTGTTTTCTCACATGTGTCACTTCAAATTCCAAATCCAGACTTTGGAGAGAATGTGTGTGTTTTTAGGACTGCTACAGTATGCTAGGAAGCTACTGTTCCTCTGTATACTTAATATAAACCAGTCCCTGAAACACTAACTGAACATAAATTAAAAATTTTGTCATTAATATTATTTCACTCTGGAATCTCCATTATTGAGAACAACGGGGCACAAAGCAGAATGTACATTCTTACGTTGCTTTGTGAAACTTGGCATCTGTCAGTGTCATATAAAACACATCAAAAAAGCAGCACTACCAGTTTTAGCACAAATATTTAAAGTAGTTCAGCATAAACTTTACGTCCAAATAAAGTCTACTAATACCCAGCGAGCAGTGGCGCAGCTGCATTAGCTCATGTAATGTTTCACACATGGAAACCAAGATGCAAGATTACCTCATTTATGGTAACACTCATAAACTACACGGTACACAGTAAACATGTCTACCCAGCAAATTAAAATATCACTGCACTATGCAGCAGCTGAAGCTATCCAGAACCTGTTTATAATCCAATAGAAACAGAAATTTGTCTTCAGTTCTAGAAACGGGGGGGAAAGGGGGGGGAAATCAAAGTCTAAGTAAAATAAACTGCATTGCAAGTGTCACTTGCCCCAAGACTTCCTGCTTCCCACAAAAGACATGCAACCATTCTGGAGATCAAAGGTCATGGCTTTACAATAGAATACATTGTAAATAGGTTTAAAATAATTGAATACAACTGCAAACCAAGGACTCATTTATAGCTTGCTAGGAAAAAAATACTGCTGCTTTAAGTCATTCCCATATATGAACTGAAACCTGCATTATAAAACTGCATCTGCTTCAGAACTACCAGATCACCACCTGCATACCAGTTGGATTTGGTCATTCCACAGCCATCTAAATAATGAAATGCTTCTGAGTAAATTACATGCCACCATTGTTTTGATTATCCTCCACAACGTCTGGAGAAGCACGGCCGTAACTGCTGCCAAGGGACTGGGTGCTCCACAGCTTTCCTAGGATCTGAGGCTCGTCCCTACATCCCTACAGAAGTGACAACCACGTCCTCCTGCTGCAGCATCGAGCATCGGCACAAATGCTGGAAATACTCACCTGCAAGAGGATTTCTTTCACGTGCTGTACTAATCAAACTGAATCTACTCCTTACACAGTGCCTGGGACGGTGGCTGTCTAACCAGGGGGGATGGCACAACGCTCACCTCCATTCTGCTGGTTTCCAAGATCCAGGATTACATTTCCCAAACAAATCTGAATTTAGCCTGTGCCCAGAGGCACTGCCAGCGTGTCACGTATGTGAGGAGGAAACCTGAAGTTAGGGGTGTAACTCCTAGGTACTTACATCTACCTGCTCTTCATTTTATTTTTTAATCATTCTCAACATTTGCCATGGCAACAAAGCTATCAAACATAACCACATATTCCTCTCCAATTTCATAAACTCATTTTTATTCAGTAACAGAAAAGGCCTGTTTTATCAAAGGCTTTCTTTTTTTTCCCCCCCAAAACCAGCTTCTGAGCTGAAACAACTCAAAATTTTTTTGGAAAATGAGCATGCACAACACATACCTTACAATTTATTACAGCTGTTTTTGCAGACCACAGACTCATTCACAATTTACAATAGGCACTATTTTTCAACCAGCCAAAGCAATTATGTCATACACGTCCACATTCAGTATCAACAAGTAAAATCTTTAGAATTATGACAGTTAATAAAAGCTCCTACAGCTCTGCTCCAAAACCCTGCGCAAGTTTTAATGGGATAATCCTCTGAAAGCAAACTATCACCTGAAAATTATGTTTACTAGGGCTTATCTGGCGTGCAATCTGCCTCGTATTAGTAAAGCTCAAACAACCTCCCTTTAGGGCATAATAAATTTGGAGGTTTGTTGGGATTTGTTAATATATTTTCTATCTCACCAGGATTAAAGGCAGGAAATAATTCGATGATATTTACTTATCTCTGTTGTTAACCTTAGTTATCTCTATTAGACTAGCAATTACACCACTACAAAACCATAATCACCAGTCACAGCAAAAAGACAGTTCATCCCAAGACTGAATTGATGCTCATTTTAACAATGACACATGAACAATTAACTGCTGCCACCTCCTTAAATCAGTGGTTCTCACCCTGTGGTTTGCAGATGCCTTTGGTCTATGGAATATTTCTAAGAGACCGCAAAGGGTAATTAAGGCAAGTCTTGGCTTACTGTCACTCAGCTGAAATTTGCTATCCAGGAAAATGTACCCTCAGTGGAAGATTTTATGGGGTCCCAGAAAAAAAAACCTGCTGGTAAGTCACTGCCACAGATATTTTCTTATGTGACAGAAGCAGACCTTGGAACTTTCACAATAGTTTTGACCTCTTAACTGCTGCAGGTGAAGAGTTTTCGCAACAAAACTGCAAGTCTGAAACGATCGGGAATTCCAGGGTAATGTGATTTCTGGTGGAACATTCACCTCTGTAGGCAGGGTCTGGCAGATTCATTGTCTTTTTTCAGTTCCTTGTTCTGGCAGTGCTTGTGGCTGTTAGCAGAAGCCTACTGACTACTTCTAGGCAATAAAATCAGACTTCACCCAGGAAAACACGTCCCTGACAGCGTAAGTCTCAGAGTACCCTCTTTTGCCCTGTTGCACATTACTTATTCTGAGTGATAAATACCACATTTTTCTTGGAAAAATCGAAATCCTTTACGTAGGCTACTGCAAAACAACCATCCAGTCAGATCTAAAAGGAATTTCTGGTTTTAAAAACATGTAGTGAATTCTTTCCCAAATTATTCCATCAAAACAAACCAGCCTCACATACTCTGTAAGAGAAAAAATAAGAATCCACCTAGCCATATTTACATATGTTTCCATGTATATTTACCCCCTTATGGAAAAAGTATATTGAATACTTCACTTTAAGTTAAGAGAAATTCCTATCTAAGAGCAAATATGGCTTTAAAATCTTCAGCAATATAATGTACGTGTGTGTGTGTGTGTATATATATATGTCAATTTTTTGGTAATGTACTTTCTCATCATATTGGTCTTCAGAGCAAACTTCCCTTTCCCACTCACTTCATGGAATACCAAATAATCGTACTGGGCATAGACAAACAAATCTGTACCTTCATGTTAACAAAAAATAAATAATATTGAAAATCTAGAGTCCATTTATTTGTGTCATGGAAAGACTGGTAAATCTATATCAAAGCCCCTCTTTAGTCTTTAGCACATTGGGACCCCATTAAAAAATGAAAAAGAGTTTCATGTCTCATTTTCCTCAAAGAGAGTGGTTATGTTATTTTTCAAGGCATTTAAAAGAGAAAAGATTTTTGTGTTAAACTCAGCTTTTCCTGGAAGGATGGATTTCATCCCTGCTACAGGACTGCCATCTAATTCAATACTACTCATTAGCCAAACTATATTTTTGGGGGGGTATCTAATTTGATACAAAGGTTTCTCAAACTGTGATTAGTTTCATAATTATTTTCACCGGATTTCATGGTCAGGTAAGATTTGCTGATGTTTCAGCTGCAATATTGACTTAAGCAGTTTCTGCCCTGTCACACCATTTCTAGACTCTCCTTCTTGACACCCAGTTATACAAACACAACTGTCTGCTGAGCTGAATGGCAAAGCAAATGAGAACTGACCCAAACTAAAACCAACATTTTTCTTTCAGAACCGTAGAATGCTTAATACTCTGAAAAATGTCACCTCCTAATACTTTCAAAATAGATACTCACAGTTAGCAGGGATGATAGGCAAGCATCTTTTGTCTCCTCTGCATTCACAAAATAGAAATAATACATTTGCCTCGTCACATGAAGGTCATGTAAAGGTAACTTAGTAATGTCTGAGGATGATTCAGATACTACTGAGTGAATATCAAAGAAAAGGCCACGTAGGATGCTTTTTTTAGAAGAGAGTTCAAACAGCCTGCAATAAATAGGGTTTGAAGCTATTTAAATGTAGCAGTATGGAGAAGGAACAGAGCAATGCATTAAATGAGCCCCGTCCATCTTCCAGACTGAATAAAGTCAGCATAAAACAACATCGTGCGATCATTTAGTTAGACATGTGCTGAGGCACAAGCTGAAGGGAAAATATTCATAGGATACACGTATAGTTTAATTTCGTTTCTCAAGTACTAGAAGTCCATGAACCTATTCCAAAGAGAGGAAAAAAGACCCCCTTTATTGTATGATATAGTGTATGAACATGTCTCTATGCCATCTGCAGTTGGTTTCCAACCTCGTTAAAAAACGCAAAGCAGTAAGTGGTGTAGGACCACGGTTCTGAGAGAATTCACAACCAAAATGCACTTTCTTCATGTTTTCCTACTGCTGCCTTTGTGGGAAGGCCCTTCAGCTAGCAAAGCAAACAACTGAAGGATGTGAATTCAGACATGTAATGACTGTAAGGTCAGCACATGACCGCCAAGCATTCATGACCCCAAATTAAGAGGTATTACCCTCTATCTACTAATCCTCGGGTCACAAATGTACAGCCTTCTCCAAGAACATTAAAAATTCCTGAAATTCGCTTACACCCCACTGCTTGAAAGATGGAAAGCTAACATGCATGCAGTGATCAGATAAGTGAAAGGGGCAGTTCTGTTCTCAAATACCATATTAAAAGTGCCACGTCTTTCAGTCACCTTTTCTGTTAATGAAGACCACTATGATATTACATTAGGGTAATACAGAAATACAACTATCTCCTGAAAATAAGAACTTTGATTTCACAGATCCAAACATTTTAAATCCAAAATAGAATTTTAAAGGACAATGAAAACAGAAGCAACATTCGTTTAGCAGTAAATGCAATCAGAAGGTATTTCTAGTATAATCACACCACATGGGGCCCACGAATTAAGCTCTACATTTTGGCAGGGTGGCTTTTGTTCTTAAACTATGAAAGACTATTTTTATCAGTATTAGTGTTTTCACATCCTATAGAACATGTAAGAGGCTGCAAGTCATTCTGTTTGTAAGGTTACATAAAGGTTTTTACTGAGAATAAAATTCCAGCTTTTTCTGCCATTTGAACGTTAGTGTCCAAAATTTACTTGTTAAAATCAACAGCAGCACTTGCATTTCCCATACATAATTGTTACCAAAAAAAATTTGCACTTTTTTTTTTAGAAGAAGATACTTCAGGATCGAGACCTTTGTGGAGACCGAAGTCGTGTTAATCTTCTAGCTGTCACGAGAGCTCACTACAAAGTTCATACCTAGTACGTGAACCTAACATTTCAGGATGATATCAAATAGATTTCATTTTAGGTTCCTGAATTAGGATCTCCATGCAACCAGTGGAGACAGTAAAGCTGTCTCCATTTATCAATCCACCCATATCCCCGTCATTTTTTGTATTTACAGATAGTAACACAAAAAAACCCTCAAAAAACCAGAACATATCTGGCCATGTCTGTTGATTCCTGCGTGTAGTTTCTCATTAATTTCTTGTGAAATTCTCTGCTTCTCTGCCTGTATCACAGCTTTCTGCCAGCAAGCTCCTCTGTCACTATTCACGTGCCACTACCCTCTTTAGCCTCTTTGCAGAGAGCGATCTTTGGACTGGGAAACCCCAATATGTGACATTTCAATGCAGTCTATAACTGTCCCTGACAAACATAAATTTTCAGGACTACTTCGATTGGGTTTTTCTCCTTCCTTACTCTCTCACTTCTTGTTACATCCTAAACCTCACGATGAAAGGAGCAGGAAAATAGGGGAATCTCTCAGTCAGAGACGTGTGATTAAGAAAGAAGCATCCATCTCTAGGAAACCCCGTGGCTCACTTCAGGGAATACCAATGGAACACATTCCTTACCTTCCTCCTGCACTGGGACTTGCTCTTGTTAGGGAAGTGACAAAACTGACATATAACAGAGATGGCCATCTGGCGAGACCCAGCTTGCCAGGCGGTTTTATCTGATCCTCGAGCACGCCTGCCCATCACCAGCCCAACCACACCGAGGATAATGTTTATATATGCTGCAGGACAAGGGTGCATAAAACAAATCCAAATCAGCAGGATTTAAAGCACTGGCAATAAAACGGAGCTAATGTGGCCGTGCTGATGTAGCCAGAAACAAAACCGATGCTGAGTACACAGGATTTATTCATTTTGAGCGCACGGCCCAGCTCATGTCAGTCTCCTACATAGCCACAATATCAAAATGGTAGCAAAAACAACACAAGTCAGCACACTACTTACACCTTGGGTACAAGGGCCTATAAATGGGTCATAATCAGGTTAGATGACACGTCCCATGGGAGGAATCTCAGCACAAAGCGAAATTTCTCATTAAGTGGTCACCCGTGGTTACAACAATACAAAAGGAACTGCCCTCCATATTTGAGAGAGAAACATCCAAACCCAAAAGAATAAACCTAAATGCCACTCTCTTCTAAACGTATTCTAAAGCACTAATCCACACAGGGCAAACTGCAACTGGGGCACAGTTCAATAAACAAGAGTAAAGCCAGGAAGGAACACAATCTGCCAAAAATCTGCGAAGAGCTCAGATCTCCCCACACTGACAGCAAAACTGGGCTTAAAATGGATGTGAGCTAAGTTTGTATGCAGCTTTGGAATGGCTTTTACTCCCAGCTTAATTGTGGCGTACACACAGCCCAAGGGTGTGCCTGCCTGATGGGCTTGCATCAGTCTGAAGGGAGGATACTGACAGTGCAGACGTCCAAGTCCATGCACTAGGGCTGCTTCACGTGCTTTCAGTAGCTTAGAGAAAGGCTTAATAAAGTCACTGACTACAAATCAAAGACCTATCAGAATATGCAGCAGATTTTAATTCTTAGGTTATTTATATTAGTTTAGGCAAAATATATTATGAAAAGCCTGCTGTTTAAAAAAGTTATCCTGTGATTTATTATGAAAGCAGAGAACACTCCAGCAGCTCCTGGAGCATGCTTTCACCATCCTCCACTCCTAATCCTCATTACAAAGTTCTTATTCTGCCTCAGAAAGCAGATGGCAAGAGATAATGTCAGTAACAATTAGGAGGCTTCACTGCCCTTAAGGACTCTTCTGCTATACGTTTGTAATATTTTTTTTCAGAGATTTTTAGAAGCAGGATACTTTGCACTATTTTATTCTAGTATGTGGTTTGGAACATCCCCAAAACTATTACACAAGGTTTGTTTTGGTGTGTGGGGTTTTTTTGCCTTTAAACAATGGAGAATGTTGGAGGGTTTATTAATTAAAAATAAACATTACAAATGAAGCTTCCAGCATTATTTTCATTCTGCACATTGCAAAACTAAACCCACTTGAGTTTTCTAATATTTTAAATCAACTTCCTCTAAACTACTTGCACGCTGCTGAACCTTTCATGTTTTTATGAGCCCAGTTCAACTCTCACTAACAACTAACTTGGATCGGATCCAACACTTCTTTTTAAACTGTGCCTTAGAAAACCCTTTCCATTTGGATAAGGACAAACACAAGGGACCTCACGAGAGTATATATTATGTCACTTTAACAATGCAGAATTTTGTTGCCTTATGACCTATTTGAATGCCAGTTATACTTGTGCTATTATCAGTATCTTTAATGTTGCTTTACAAGCTGCTGCTTTTCATTAACAACACTAGTCTACCTAAATAAAATCCAAATAAGGAATGAGATTTCAGAATGAAAAAAAAAAATGCTGAGATTTCATATAATTTTTGTATTGGAGATTTCCTTTGAAACTTCAGTGTTTAAGATAAAGAAAATTTCTCGCCAAGAGAAATAAGCCAGGCTATCTTGGTTCTAGAGCCTTCTCTGAGTTACCTAAACAATATCTTCCTATAGATATACCCTCCACTATCCTCCTACAAAGCAGCTACATAAATGGAAGATATACCTGCTCTCTGGTGCTCATTAAAGTTTCCCCCTTCCAAAATACAATTCCTCAGATCTGCCACAGACACTGGCAAGTGAGAGCTCCCTAACATGTTTCAGCCAAACTGAACCAAGATAGGCAGCTAAAACATTCTTTAAGTACTTAAACTAACCTGGAAAGCATCAGGTGAGCACAAACATGAGAAACTCTAGCTCTGACGTTTTTACTAATGGTCCTTTACTTCATGCTTCAAAAGCAGAACAATTGTATTGGTTTATATTGCAGAGTATAAAGTATTTGTGGCTATTTGAGAATGAAATAAGGAAATTAAAACTGGCCCTGTATTGGATTTGGTTCTGTAGTTGACTCTATACCTCACAAATGTTACTAATACAGATCAACAGATCAGCAAGTATTTACTTAAAGGGGGACTGTGGAGCTAGCACGAGCAGCCTTTTAACTAATAAAGATTGAGAATAAAAATTACAACCCAAGAGATCTGGGGTTGCTTGAATTCCTTCAGAAAGAGAAACTGGAAAAAGAATTCACAGTCCTTTTTCATTTAAGGGTGGACCAACCACGAGACCAAAGGAACTGAGTGCCCACTGCATTTATGACTCGTGTGAGCATGACCTGGACTGTCCAAAACCTGCACTTTTTTTGCCGAGTACATTCTCTTTTTTTAACTGATGGGCTATAGTTTGGCCTCTCCTTAAACCAAAAGGGCTACACCTAAACTTCCAATTAAAGAGTAACAACTGGCAGATGTGAGGGACCATCTAGCAGGAGGCTGATGCTGAGCAGATGGGCTGGGGTGCAGCAACCTTTTCCATCAGTTTCCACCCACTGCTTTTGCAAAGGCGCATAATCGCCGGGAGCCTGACACTGCCCTTCCTCGGGCAGCAGCACGGCACTCCCCGCAGAGCACGGAGCTGCTATCACTAAACTGGGACCAGGAACGGGGCTAACTAGAGCTTGGCCAGCTCCACAAGCCCACGCTGCTTGCTGCTGCTTAATGAGATACCTTTGACAGAGCAGTTTCAGAGGTTTCCACTCCAAAATGTTTGTACTTCCACTGCAAGGCAGCTGACTACGCCATTATCTGTGCCAGTGCCACCAGTGGGAGAGCAAAATTGTAAATCAGGTCACTAAAATAATAACCTTTGTTAGAAATAAGGCTTTTTCATGGAATTTCAGTTTAAAGTACAGCTTCACAAACATCCGTTCCTGAACAACAACACAGTTGGGGAAATTTGGTGAGGGATAGGAAGAAGAGGTAGGGAGCTTTCCTTAGCTACATCCCCCGAGTTTTGGAATCATGTCTTCAGATTTTTCTTTCTATAAAGACTAAAGATCTGTTCTAATGACTAAAACATCACTAATTTGATAAGGTTAAGAAAAAGATATTTCTATTTATTACAGCAAGAAGAAGTGAGTACTGTTTGTGTCATATATTTCTCTGGAGCTTGCCTTAACCGCTGAATGTTAGGATCTTGTATTACATGTTTTGTACCACAACACAAACTAAATATCTTTTTATTTGTATAACTGTCCCTCTCTGATTTCCAAGTATTGTTCTTAAATTCCTGAGATTAATTATACGCTTTTGGAAAAATACTACTCTGTAGCAAAATTAAATTTATCACTTCATGAACAACTTTTATGTCCTTATGTTATGAAATAAAGAATGTCATTTCCTGATGCATCTTCTCAGTACTATACACTTACATATTGCAAGGTTTCCTCATGCTCTTTATCTCCCCTCTTCTAGGAATGAGAAACTCTTTCCTCACACAAGAGTTCTTCCTACATCCATAG
Organism: Mohoua ochrocephala; assembly: GCA_013398855.1. Taxonomy (NCBI): domain Eukaryota; kingdom Metazoa; phylum Chordata; class Aves; order Passeriformes; family Acanthizidae; genus Mohoua; species Mohoua ochrocephala. The sequence continues at coordinate 265,794 of VZTA01001956.1, forward strand.
CATTGTCATTAAGCTTTCTCTGTACCCCAGATGGTTTTAGCAACATTGCTGTTCCTCATCCCAGGAGTGGAGTCTTGCCAGGGAAAAGCACTGAAAGCAAAGCCTCAGCTGACTTTTTTTGTATCCTTCCATGTAGGGCACAGATGGCCAGGTTTTCTCAGCCCCTCCCCTTCTTCAGCTGAAAACCACAGCTCCATGTATGCAAATATTACCAAAATCTCACTTCCTTTTCCAACACTTAGGACGGAAACCTCTCTACGCTGACTCTATTACAAACACTTCATTTTGAACTACCCACCAAATTCAAGATTAGCAGCATATTTTCACATATGATCCATAAGCAGACACAAAAGCAAACCAAACAACACCATATCCTACCGGGTCTCTCTCCAGTACATTCGTTGTATGCAAGTCCTGACCTCCTTACAGGAGGAACAACTTGGATATTTCTTTGCAAGGCAACTTCCAATCACAGACTGTAAGTTTCAGCAAATGGAGTAAGAAACTGCCATCTCTTTCAAACTTTTTTTTCCTCCCTTACCACTACTGAGCTTGTGATGCGATTTTTCCATGGTTATAAAAATTCTTACGACGTTTTCAGCAGTATCCCTCAGAACCCCGTTCGCAGGGAGCGCCCAGGCACAGCACTCGCAGAACAGACAAAGAGAAGACAGATTTAGTGAACACCTGTTAAATGGGGCAGTGGCTCCAGCACAATTGTTTCCCACTTCATTTCACACAGTAATAACTTTAATGTCCTCACGGACTCGCTTTCAAACACCAGTTCTACAACATCAAACAACAAAAGAGCTGAAAGCAAATTTAATTGTCTAGATTGCCTCCGATCAACTTTTTTTGGATGAAAGCAAATTTACCCACTTTAGTTTTCCTTTTTTTAATAACTGTATCTACTCAAACTGGGTAATTATTCAACGTTTTATGATCTTTCCCCACTGCATAACATTCTTCTCAATGTTTTAATATTTATCTTTGCTACGGTAAATTCTCTTCATTAGAAAATCTCCATCTCCCATTACTTTCTTTAAAGTCCATAGTTTTAATTGAGGCTTTGTTTCTTTTTGACTCTTATAAATGTATCCAGTCCTTCCTTACTATTTAATCTCTTCTTGTTTAATTTCGCTCTCATTTAAAATATTTGTACTTTTTAGTTTTACTCCTGCTCACCTTATTTAGTTTCAGACTTCGCTAAGAAATACACATCACAGATAAATGTGTAGTGTCCTAATGATTAGAAAGTAATTTGAACTATTTTTTAGAATGTGATAGCTTATGAGATTTTTTAAAGATGAGAGAATTAGGCTAGAATTATTTAATACCTTGAATTTTTTGAATCATAAAGTGTGGCAAATTTTGATACCAGCTTCTGTAAGTATTTTTTTTCTACAGTAGCAAAGACAAACAGACTGTCTATGATTCCATTAATTTTTCTTCATTCAGGAAGACTGGCATCTATCCCACTTTCAGAAATTATTGAAATGCAAGCATGTGTGGACATTTTTTTTAGTAATTTTACACTGTTTACATTCTCAAAGTCCAGAGTTTGGTTGTAATTTCTATAAAGTAACTTGCACACAGTTTAAAGAGATAGTAGGAATTGCAAACAAGATGTAAAGAAGGAATTGTTATGGAAAGAACAGACTTTAAAAACTCTGCTTTCTCTTCCTCTTTACAAAGCTGGATTGGACAGAAAATAGATCAACGCTCTTGACTAGCAAATGATGATCCACTACCTAGATTACTGTTTTCACTGAAAAGGCAAAAAAACAGTTTCTTTACACCATCACATATATTTTACTATGTATTAACCTTGTCCTACAGAAGCATCTCTCCAGTGTATTCCATCATCCGTATTATGCAAATCCCATCTTCCAATATTAGCCTATTTTGCTGTATTATGAAACCCAAACTGAATGCTTTCAGCATTCTTACCTTCTATTCAAAAGCATGGTTTGAGTTCACTTTTCATTACTTCCCTCATATTCTTGAATATATTTGACTCTCTCTATACAGTAGTCTCCTTTATAAATTAAATCAATAAAAATTCACACACGAAAATTAATAAAGCAAATATTCCAACAGAATTGGATTTAAATAAACATGAATTTCTGGCCATAATTCTTAGATGGCACTTCAATAAAAATAAGTTATTCTTATACATGTGCAGTCAATTGTACACACAGAAAAATTAGTCCACATTTTTTATTCCCAGATTTTCAGAATCTTTTCTAATAGGACATATATCACATTCCCTTAGAAATATTGCCTCTCGACTCTTCAAAAATGTCTTGTATTGAATGATTTTTTTATTTTCCCTCCAGAATACCCACAGATTAAGTTTTCACCTGCACCAATTTCACCTATGGGTGGTTATGCTGGCATTGTTCATGTTATTCTACACTTATCTTCATTTGAAATCTGAATAAGGTACTTCAGAATGGGTAACAAAAGTCTCACTCCCCTCCCTTTCTATGCTAATAATCAGATTTGTACATGATATAATTAATTCCAACGACTGGTTACAATTACCCAGCTTTTTTTGATACTAGCCTGCACACAAACATTTCTGTGTGAAAGAAAACAAAGATTCTAACTTTTAGGAAGTAATTATAAGAGTGCAAAAACTCCCGCACAAACACAGACGATGAAACTGTCACGTGTGTGCTGAGCTGGCAGGAGATGACCCTGAGTGGTGCAGGAACACAGATTTACCAATGCACCACTTAGCTCAAATGCAAAAGCAAACAGCTTTAAGCCAGTGTTGGTATTCCACACGGCAAAACTGAAAGGGAAAGCCAGACAATCACTAGAACTGCACACTGCGGTCATGGAAGCGCTTCTCGAGGAAAGGAGGAATCCTGCTGCTTCACTCACACACCAGCCTGCATTTCCTCAGCTGTTTAAGAGACCACCTGTGCTCCTCTGCCTGCTAAGTGCAGCAGACACAGTAGAGCCCCTGTACTTCCCAGGACTGCCTTGTTTCCATAGATGAGAGGGGAAAAAAAGCATTAAACAATATCAACCTTTTATACAGATGAAATCCAATATGACAGCAGACTGGACCTTCCACACCCAACTTTGCTGAAGAATACTGTTCCTGACTGGAATTAGACTGTTACATTTCTGAGACTTCTCTGGATGGAAATGTTTATTTTGCCTGATACAAGGAACCTTACCTCCTGCACAAACCTTTTTTCATAGTCACATCTTGAAAAAACATAAAATGAATGTAGCATGGTGCTTTAAGATTCACTGGCAATAGTTTATGTTTAAACAAATAGTCATTTCAATTGCATTACACACATTTGTAGCATAGAAATAAAAGTATTTGTCAGGAAAAGTGAAGTTACAGATTACTTTTAAACCTATTTTTTCTATAATAATTTACGAAAGTGACTTTTGTTAAAAATTATAATACTTGTAGCGTTAATAGACATCCTCTATCCAGAGGACATTGTATAAATCTTGTTTTGTACATAGATTATAATCTTCAAAGAAAAGCCACAAGAAATCACCAAATATCAGAAACATAAATGGAAGTAACAGTTCAATCTATTTCATGAGGAATCTGAAAGAACTGGTACCCAAACTCTTCCTTTCCACCATGATCCATCACTTCTCCTCTACACGAATCACTACCTAACATGCCAACAGAACCATCTAAAAGACCCCAAGGTGAGAGGAGTTCCCAGAGCTATGATTTTCCTTCTCCTCTATTCTCCACTCAAATTCTGTAAACGCCCCACATCAGCTCAGACTGCTGGAAGCATCTTCATCACACAGTTTACACAGGTCAATCTGCATTCCTGTTTCTTAAAATCACTTCCAACCCTCCTCAGACCAGAATTTCAAAGCAGGTAACAACTCTGACGTTGCTGGTTAAGCCTGGTTTACATTTTACCTTTTTTCCTGCTCTCCAGTGTTTTTAACGTACTGAATGAGCTGTTATCAGGAATATACAACTAATAAGCCACCAATCTATTACTAGTAATCTCCACTTGTGAGCCTTAATTCACATAGTTCATATCACATTATGATATGATTTGCTGTAACACATTGTCAAATACACAACCAGGAAAAATACCACAGAGAGATTTTTCCAAGATAACACCAAAAAAATCCAGTACTTTCCAAGTTACAGGCTTTAACTCGGTATCTATATTTGACTAAGAGCAATAGTTTTAAGACACTGAAAGTAGCATAACATTTTCAAAACCAATTTTTTTCATCCACCTCACAAAACCTGCAGTTCTGAGCATTGTTGTGTGTTAGTTGACAGGGAATGTTGCTTTTTCGGTGTAGCCTGGTGTAAGGTGGAGGTGCCTATGCTAAAGGGTAATGCCCCATATCGACTGATAATGATCCTTTAATTCTCACTGTAGATTTTTCTTACCTTACATGGCTCTTAACACTGATTCACTGTGCTCCACTAAAATTTGTATTAGGGCAAATGACTGCCCTACCCTTCCTCTCCATTTTACTTTTCATGCCACGGTTACTTTTGTGCATAGCATCTTCATGTATTTAAGCATTTCATTTGTTTCAGGAAGCATCCCAGCTTCCAATCACTACATTTTCAATTATTTGAAAACTGGATTTCAAAACTTTTAGTCCAGCACAGTAATTTCATCACTTTTCTAATTTGTCTTGCATTTTCCCCAGCACTGAATGAAATGGATAAACCCTTAATCATGAAAGGACTAACTGCAATAAAGCACTAAAATATTTAAATTGAGATATATTGTGGAAAGCTGTCTTGACAGACCTCAACGACTTCATTATCATTGAAGCAATCTAATTCTCAAAAAGCTGAGGCTCATCAAAGCTGTGTGAAATTTAGTTATTATTAATTCTTACCAATTCAGACATCCAACTTTCAATGACAGGACAAAATAGATTACTTTACCATTCAGAACAGAACTGCCTTATTGGGATTTTTAGCTATTCCTAACTATCAGTGGGAAGCATGGGGCTTTCCCCTGGGTTTCACCTGGTCTTTGTGAATGTCTAACTTTTCATGCATGATACGAAGGGCATTTAAAATTTCTATCAGCTTGAATGGGGCAATTATCCCTAACACACGAAATTAAATTTCTTAAAAAGAAAACTGTTCTAAAGGAGAGCACCTAACATAACTAAGGCTGTGAAGCCAAGAAAAGGTGCCACAAAAATCTAAGTTTTAAAGGTTATGTCTGTTCCTGTAGCTGACAACTACTGCTATGGGTTTTGTTTAGGACTTCTGTATCCAAACCACATCTGAGCATCTCTCTCTTTATATTCTCCCAAGTTTACTTCCCATTCCTATTTCCTGTGGGTCTCTCAGAAGCATGGGAGAACCAAAAGTTGTTTGGCATTTTCTTTTTATTAGGTATCAGATGAAGTTAGCGTCCTCCCCTTCGCTCACATAATAAAGGCCTAAAGATACCACAATTTGGAAATAGTAAAGTAAGGATGCAACAGCATGTTGCATTTGGGATTTTCCTGGATTGTTGCAGGGAGGAATTACAATTTTATCTTGTTTAAAAGTCCGTGGGTTTTTTACTCTTATTAAACTAATACTATAATTCTCATTACCCACGTATTTATAAAATGATGGATTTAGACAACAATACAATTGTTGTTAACTGCACCTGCGTAAACGGAAAAATATTTTCAGATGTCTTAGCAGTTATTTCATGGCACTACATAGAGTATGCCTGAGCTTTAGAGGTATAAAATAGGGTTTCAGAATGGTTAAAACACAGTCATTTTTCCATCAAAATCTGGACTGTCTCAGAGAAAAATAACCTACCCCCCACGGATCCGTACAATTATAAAATATTGTACTATCACAGACTAATACGAAATACCAACTATATGCAGAAGCAATAGATGCTCTTTGGAGCTCTTCGTATTGCATAGAATGACGTCCTGATGCTACCGTTTAGCTCATGATGACATTCCATCAATCAAAATCCAGTTTTAATTATACACCATTCTGCTTTTTCTCTCGGAGCAAACACAGAGGAAATGCAACGACCTATTTCAATTAAAATACACACTTTATAGAATTAAAAATAGGTTGGAAATCACTTTTAAATCAGCTATCAGCCTGTCAATTAATGCTCTGAACCCCTGCTATTGACCCAGTACTGTACAAGCTGTTATTATGCACTGTCCTACATATCATCTGTTCCCCGTGCTGCTCTGTTCCAGAAAGACAGACAGCTGCAACAGAATATCCCTGTTCAACCTGAGGACCATCTGACTTTAATTGTAGCACACAGCTTGATGTGGGTCTGGTTATGAGAAGCCAAAGTATCACACTGTAATAATCTGGAAAAGCAGAAACCTGCCAACACGAGGCTGCAAACAGGGGCTTGGGCTGTCTGGCTGCCTGACGGGCTGCAGGAAATATGATTAATGAGCAAGGTATAATGATATCAGGAACCCGATTAGCACCACAAAAAGGTCACAGATCAAAGTAGTCTGCATTTCATGAGCTCCAATCGTTGTATAAGATCTGGGGACTTAAAGAGGTAAACTCAAATGCAAAGGGAAAAAAATATCTGTGTGTCATAGCTTACAAAATGAGCACTTGGAATACTGTAATTGCTATTTTGTCTGAACCAGGAGGCAGCAAGGAAATATTAGCTGAATACATCAGCCCATGCCACACTGTAGCAAGCTTTTCTTGATCATATTAGTGTGGAGCTGAGCTTTAAGCATTCTTCCTAAACACACCTATTCTACTTAAAAATGAAACGATGCTGATTTGATGCTGATGGTTTTCAATCCACCAAGTATTAACAAGGAAAAGCAATTTAATATTCGCATGTAATTTTCTCAGTGTTACCCCACTGCAAAAATGGCAGATTACAGAGGGCATCGTCCACACCAGCCAGGCCCACCACCACCAGGATAAGTTTAACTGTGTCAGACAGAAGCAGTTAATGTAATTCATTGGCACAGAGATTTAAATTTAATGCTACCAGACCGACCAAAACTTGGTATTTGAATTACAGAAACACTATCAGGGACCTACAGTTGTAGGTCCTACCCTTTTGGTAACACTGGACATCATGTGGATGATGTCTGGCACACTTTAATACCGGCACTTGATAAATTATTTCTTACTTTTGTAATTAGCTTAAGCCTTAAAAAAACCCAAAATTTTTTCTGTCCACTTAATACTTGAAAACCGTAAAAGTTCACACTGAGAATATTGCACGTGAGAGATATCAAAGACAGCTACAAGAAAGGCAGACAACAGTAGCAAACTGGGGAATGAAGGAAAAATGAGGGAATGGTAGGTCAGAGCATACAGAGAGGTGAGGGTGAGAAAAACCTGGCCCAAGGCTAGAAATGAGGTAAAGAAAATTAAGAGCTACCATCTTAGAAAAAGAGGAAGTGGGAGATTGAGAATAACTTCACAGTGGGAAAAGCCAGATCTGTAATTAATAGAATAAAAGTATATTTTAATGCAAAAACTAAAATATCAGAGTCGTCAGAGATCAAGGCCACCATCTGCCTTTGACAAGTCTGCTCAAGAACACAGCTTTGCATTTCCCAGGTTATCCTGAAGCACCATGCCAAGCTCACAGAGGAGTCAGGCTACCTCCCTTACCTATCACCTATCACCACAACTGTGAGGCCTAAAGCTGTGTTTCAATATGGTGTGCCAAGCAGTCCTGCTAAACGTTACTGGATTACAGACCTCATTTAAATAAAATTTCCACATCCATATGGACGAAGGAAAACACTAAATCCACCCAACATTCTTCGTGATTATTATGGTGCATCTACAACTGCCTGCAGAAATCTAGGCCACGCAGCACTCCTGAAAATCACGGTATCATGTCCCCAGTGAAAGTGCAGTGTAAAGCCTTCCAATTAACTTCTGAACCACAGGTTTCTTCTGATGTGAAGGGTCTGCAATGTTATGAAGTCTGACGTGCCACCAACAACAGAACCTTTTCAATTCCCGTTTCCTAACTTAGGAATACCAGGATGTTATCAGGAGATAAACCCGGTATCTGAAAGGTTTTTGAAAGTTTCCATGCCTTAATTCAGTATTTCCCAGTTAGCTGGCTACCACATGGAACTGCAGCCTCATTTTTCAAGATTCGCTAGGAAAAGCTTGTTCTTTATTTCAGAATGCCACCAATGCAGAATTGCTTCATTTTGAGAAGAGCCTAACATAGCTTTTGAGAATGTGCTAAACCACCACCAACGACAGTGTAAGGTTTATTCTGTATTCATTGCACTGCCCAGAGGGCACAGTGAAGACAGGCAGGGCTAACAACTGCATTTTCCCAAAACAGGGAAGAGAACAGTAATACAGGTTTGGGGAATGAAGCAAGTAAAGAAGAATTTAGTTTTATTTTCTTGTAAAAAGGGATCCAAAAAATATCAGTTTAATGGAAGAAGTGGAAAAGGTGGTAGAATGCTTAAAATGCAGCCTTCTTTTCTGAGGCATTTACTGATCTTTGGAGTTAAATGAATACTAAAATTAAGAAACCTCAAAATCACATTTAAGTAATCAGAGTGACAAATACTTTTATGATTAAACAAGCTTTTCCAAGTCTTCTGTAAAGTGATTTTATTAGCTCTTTAGACCTACAAGAGCTGACATAGAAACAGGGTAAGAACTCCTGCACATTTAGACCACGCACAAACTTTTTTGAGCAAATCTAAGAATGAGAATACTATATTCCTTTTTTCTTCCTACATTTGTTAATCTGTATCTTTAGATAATTTCAGACATAGTCCTATGTAAATCATAAATAAATATTGCAGGCAAAGATCCAAATTATTTCAGAAGAATTTTGCCAGACAGAAGTTACTGAACAATAGAAGAGAGCCATCTTACCAGCCTGTTTATGCGAACAAATTCTTCTGGGGTTTTGGCCCATGGTGGAAGTTCAACATCAGACACCACTGTTCCATCATCCATCACTCCCAGATTGTAATTGTTGCTGTTGACAAATATCTCTGGGAGGTAATAAAATTCAGGAATCAATTCCTGTAGATAAATGAAAAACAATGCCACGTTATAAATTCTGGCAGAGGATGCACCGTGTCATGTTAAAAAAAGTAATTATTAGGATAGAATTAAGCTAAGAGAATATACAAAATCATCCCACAGACATCCCCCTCCTTCCCTAGAAGGGAGAAACCTGCCTTCTGCACTTTCTAAAATTTAAACCTGTAGATATGATGACTCTTTAACATGCTTTTAACATGACAAAGAACTGAGACACAACAGGCTATAAAACAAAAATATCAGAACACTGGTTTTGGTTGCACATTATGCACAGAGAAACCTAGGAAACCGAAGTAATAAACAACACATGGTACAGATAATATTTAGTGGAAAGGTACAGACCATCAATGACATTAAAAGTTGTGGAAAATTGATTCTTTCACATTTTAATACAATAGACATTTTAAAACTGATTGTTTCACATTTTAATACAATAGACATTTTAAAGTGCTAATGCACAAATGGCAGTCTACAGCTGAGGTGAAACTAGCATCACGGATATTAATTACAAAGGTGTGAAACCCAGCTATATTCGTATTCTCTCTAATGTAAAGGGTCTAAGCTAATGTTTAAGCTATTATCTAAGATTGTTCAATGCCCAGAAATAATTTTATTGTAATTTCTAAAATACCTGGAATTATGCCATATGTTCCATAAAAAACCCAAAAACCTCCAGCAAAGCTGAATCGAGTCAGTATTTTTCTCTCACGTAAAGGTCATTAACTCAATTACGTGTCCAGTCTATAAATTACAGGGAAGAACCACAAAAAATTTCACACACATGAGGAAAAAGAAGAAGGGATTTCACATGGTTACAAGGTCTGCACCAAATTCCTTGTCAGGATCATCACTGCTCCAAACAAGTGAGCTCTCCAGGCCTGTGCTGAACAGGACTGGAACTCAGCATTAATGCCTCCCTGGCTGGCCTGCTCTGGCACCTCTGCTGGCACAGCTACCACGGCTGAGGGAAAATATGCAAGGGCATACAGCACAGGAATTGTCATTTTTATGTCATCTCAGAAAAACAAAGTAATAGCAATGGCTAAACAAAAATTTTATTAGGCAGAAAGTGATACATTCTAGTGCAGAATTGAACGCAATGCGCTAAGGAGGAAAATTAAGCTCGAAACCATAAGGATTTTCTCCTGGATAAGTGGACCGTTTCCTTGTGTTGCCCTAGTTTTGCAAACAAACCCGCAACTTCATGCATTGTCATGCACTTTATAAAACCACACAGTAGGTAATACATAAATTTATCTAAGTTAATGAGATTAGAACCCTATTTTCACACTTTTATAAAAATATTTGGAAAGCCCAGGTATAACACTTAACAGAAAAAGCCCACAAAGATGTAACATACATATTTCTGCCCTGTATTTTAAAGGGAGGTTGTTTGTTTGGGTTTTTCTTTTTTGTGGAACTTGATGTTGAGACTTAAATACACCCAATAAACATGGCAATGTGATGGATTTAGAAAAATTGAGCCACTAAATTAGAGAATTTACTTCCTTTGTAAAGAAAGGATCAATACACGTAATTGCTTCAGGAAGTGTATTTCATAGCAAATGAGTGGTGTAAAATTGGTCTTCCAAACAGCAAGTGCAAGCTGCAGGCCACTTGAGAAGCAGGGAAAAAAAAACAGACTGCCCCAGTGGCTTTGTCTTCAATGGGTGGAGGATGTAGCCACGCCAGAAGCTCAGCAGATCAGCTCTGAAACGCAGCCCTGACATGGGTCAATGGCTCAGTGGTCTCCCAGAGAGCCCCTCAGGGCCAGCTATGGCATGAGCAGCTTTCCAAATGGCTGAGTGCAATAAGGGGGTCATCAGATTGCGGACAAGGTCAGGCCGAAGTAGCCAGGGCAAAGACAGGAAAGATCAAGCAGGAATTAAGCTATTATCACCTCCATCCTTGTGTGAAACACTGCTTGCCTTTGAATTGTACATCTTTTTGTTTACAGTCCCCTTAATTAACTAGGCAGGGTAAAAACGTGCTTCTGTACCAAATGCTCGACAAGTAGTTGATAGGAAAGAGATCTGAAACTATTTCATTGGGTAAGTGAAAGAACAAGAATGTAGCGAGGATAAACCCTGTAAAAAATAAAGTTTGCAAAAAATAAAGTAACACAGGTTGCTATAGTTTTATCATCACAGAAACCAGCAAAGAAAAAGCAGAGACACTGGACTATAAACTTGATAGCAGCATGCACCACAAATATGAAACCATACCCTGGTTCTGAACACTTAAAATACAAGCTCATTACATATGTTACCAATGCTTTTATTTCTTCTTCAAATATATATCTGTACAGCTATTCATTAGTTTCTTTCAAGATCAGAAAACATTTGCCTTTCTAGAACACATTGTTTTCATTAGGTTACAGAGAAACAATATGCTGGAAACTTCAAAATTATCAGTAATTTCTACTAGTTTGACTATTAGAAACTTTTCATAAAGCTTTTCATTACTCCAGAAATGAGTTTTCAGAAAGTTTTTCACTGTCACCATTACAGTACATTTATACAAAAGGAGCCTCTTTATTATGAGATTTTCTTCTCTTGGCCATGTGCTAGCATTTACCCATGGAAAAAAGGAGTGCAAACAGATGCATGTGGCCATTGGAAATGAGTTGTATTTAGAGCCCATTTTCAATGGCTTTCTACAGGTGAAAATGACAACATTAGTTAAAGGAAAACAGTTTTTCCTAAAACCAGCAAAACAACCTGATCACAAAATATTAATTTTGATCAAGTTAACCAATATTCTTCATGTATTTGGTAACTGCAGTCCTTAACAGTCCTTCTCAACTCTATTTGTGGGGTCTTCTTTTTTCTCAACATCTTCACATCACATGCACAGACTGGCACTAAGACAGCAGATGCTGACTCGTGTGTGCAACTCCATTAATGATAGAACTTCCCGAACACACAAGAACGTTAAAAAAAAAAAAAATCAATGAATGCACTTTTTGCTTGTTTTGAATGGCAGGAGGAAAGAGTTACTAAATATTTTCACACAAACATCCCCTGAAGATGCAGGACCAGACTTGATGGGCCAGACTGAAGAATCCTTTAATATCTCACCAGGAACAGCGACAAGGACTGGAATAGCACAGGGCAAACACAGCCTTTCCATGGATATTCTGTCAGCCTCTTACAGCTAAATGGTTTTGAACTAATCCATGCTTCTGAAATTCAAAATCATTAAGCATGGGTTCCACACTGTAGTTTTGTCTACACAGGTTTTCCTTTGGCTGTTCCAAAACTGCTTCCTGACAGTTCCAGCGGATGGTTCCAGTGCCATGTTGTGAAACGCAGTAAATGTTAGCTCCTTATCTGCTCTTCGATGCACCCTTCCAGGTACTACAGACATACATGATCATCACATTCTTCCTCAGGGCTCTCTTTTTGCAAGCTAAAGGATTCTAGACAGTTTAGATTTGTCCCCTCAGGAGGTCTTCCCTTCCAAATAAAAATTTTGGCTGCCTCAATACTTTTTGTAACTCTACGGAGTGAGTCCCTTCTGAAATTTTCCACACTGAGCACATGCACAGAAATGGTAACGCTTACCCACATGTCTTTTGTTTAAATTTCACAGGAAAAAACCAAAACACCTCTACGATTTGTTGAAGCTCTTGCTTTAGGACTATTGTGTTTGGAAATTACTTTCTGAAATATCTCTGTTGGAATTCACCATTTGTACAAGGCAGAGACAAGACATCCTCATGATAAGCAGTACTTCAGTCCCTCTGCCATGCTTTTCATTACAACTGACAAAGGAGCTCTCAGACAATATCAACGTGAATCTAACACACAGTATTTACTTAAAAAAACCCCAAACTGCCATATCAGGATTCTTATTAAAGCATTTATAAAATTCTGCATGTAACTGAAGTATCATTTTTCTCTGGCCAAAATCGCCCTGTACCACATGGAAACAATGATTCCTAAGGAAAATTCACTAAAAATATTTTTTTACAAACATGTAATGTCAACAGAATGTCAGTTTAACAGTGGTAATTTGTTTTCATATAGGCCACCACGCATAAAAAAATTAATACAAGACACTTTGTTTCATTCATGCAATTAAATGTTATTTTTTCTTTTGTTTAGAAAATAACTGATGCATTTTGAAGCAGTTTTATGATCTCCAAAGGTGTCTAGAAACAATGACAGATCCCTAATCACATTAAAACATTTATAAGATACCAAATTTTTAAACTAAATTATTTTGCAATCATATTAAGCAATATTAAGCCTATATATAACCTGTCAAACAGAATTATAAAAATGCGTATTAGAAGTCTAGACTTTTATTCATATTGCCACACTTTATTTCTTCTCTTAGGGGACTTAAATGGCATTCAAGAAATATATCCTAATCCATTAAATTAACTCAAATTTCATTTTGTCATAACACTTCAATGAAATAATTTTCAAGACTGTTGGGAAGTATAATTTCTAACTACCCATGAGTTTTCCTCCATCCGCTCTGTGTGTGTTATTGCTCACGAAGAAACTGTCAACTAAGAAATTGTCTCTAAACACTGCCTGAAACTCTGCACACTTGTAAGAAAAATACTTTGTCAGGTTTCCATTAAAATTCTAAAGGTAATTAATGAGGAAATTAATTTTTTCAATGTTTAACCACTCAGTTAAAGTTCTACATGATTATATTCAAACATTTCCTAGTTTGAGAAAAATATTAAAATCCTCAGAAATTCACAATTAAGCAAAGAAAATTATAAAAAGTCCAGATATTTATTTAGTAGATTAATGAAATATATGATAACCACAATTAGCAACTGATTCATTATTGATCAATAAATAGATTTTTTGGAGTCAATATCTCATTGGATAAAAAACCGCATCTTTAAGGCATTTTAAATCCTGTTACTCACTCTATTTATACAGGTAGGGGTGTGTGTGTGTGTGTATATATATATATAAAAATTATTTTACTTTTTACTTAGAATCTAAATAAAAGTATTCAATAGTTTTTATTGACCATATTTATATACTAGGTAATTCAGGCTGATTTGATAGAGAAAGAGGAAAAAGTTGCATATATAACTACATTCCTTCTCCTTTGGACTTCAGCAAACTTGTCCATAACTTACTCCAAATTCATTATTTGAACACCTACACAAGGAGTTCAGAGCAGATATTAAAACTATTTGCTTCATTTTCAATACAACCATGCCTGGCTATAAAAGAAGCAGATCACAGATATTAGATGGAACTTTCTGATGTCTGCATTTTTAACCACTGCAATTCCCACAGATTACCATGCACGGATCTGACCGAATTTAGACTATTTTTAATTTTTTTTTAAAACTCAGAGAAGTATTTTCCTGTTATGGATCTTAGCACAATTTTACACAAAAACAAATCTTTCATGGAAACCAAAGATCTGCATCCTAAATATGTTAAAAGTTTTACTACACCAGACATGGAGTTTATGGTTAAAAATCTGAATTTCCAGGTACTTGCTTCTGAATTTTGCTGGTCATTGTTCTTTTTGTGACTACTATGACATGAAATTTCTCCTATACAAAGGTCATGCTGCCAGTTTGACAGCAACTTTAATCCTGTAACTTCTGAGACTTGAAAATCATGAAACTTGATTTAAAGAAAAACTGTCTAAAATTATGTGATGTTAATGAGTTTTACAGTATAGTTAACTTGCCAAAACAGCATTCCTGTACCTAAAATTCAGCTGTTTTACACCATGAGGATCATCATTGGCCAAACACACCTGTATGAGATACAAATTCAGACATTCAGTACCATTCCCCCAGCCTTACAGTAGCTGTCACTGACTTGTGTCGTATCACAAGATTTCACAAATTAGTGTCCATTTTATGGTGGGACAATCTAGAACAGTGTAATTGGAGTTTACTAACGTTTTCTTTAATATTATGGTCTCCTAGCATCTCTTTTCGAACAAAACTAATCAAATTCACCAAAAGCAACCCAAAGCACGTGAAAAAGAAACAAACACGAAGCAGCAGAGGAAAAGACATGAAGAACAGTACATAACTCCCTACTAGTGACTGTAGCTGGGTTAAAAATTGTGAAAAAAATCAATTACATTAAACCAATCTAATTTTTTTTCAAAAGGAAGCTGCAGTAGTGGATGGTGCAAGAAAAAATGGCAAGGTGTTGCTTCCCTTTTGAGAAAGACCTCTGAGACTGCCTCAGTCTCCCATGGCGTTCCTATAAGCAAACTAGAGGAATGGAGATGAGATTGGGTTACAATAATGTGGGAGAGTACCCGAGCTGGAAATCCATATTCCAGGAGCAGTTATCAATAGTTCACTGTCAGACTGGGAGGACACGGTAATGGAGTCTGCCCTGCTCTTAATACCAGTCAATAATCTCATTAATGGTCTGGCATAAAAGGTGCAGAAGTAAAATTCCAGATGGCACTAAGAAGGCAACGCAGCTGTTTGGAGGACAGCAAGAGGATTTCAGATGATCTTGAAATCTGCATATATGGTACTAACAAAAAAAACCCTGAAAAACAATCAGCAAAACTACTACAGTGGAAAAAGGGAAAATACATGCAAAGTGCAAGATGGGTTACAATTATGCTGTTGTAAATATAATGAGAAATAAATGTGTTGCAACAGGTTAGCTGCCAAACCAGAAGGAACAAGTGCTTCTGAAGGAGTACAGGCAAATACTGCCAGGCTACCCAGGTTTGCTTTCTCTGTGGTATTAACAAAACTAACCAGGATTGTTTGCACCAATAATGTAAATTAAGAAGTAATTGAGTTAATGGTCACGCTTATATAGTACTTTAAAAGTACCAAGTTGTACTCTCACAGAATTGAAATACATTCAGTATTCTTTAGTGCAGAAGATTTAACTTAGAAACACATGGGTAATCATTTAAAGGCACCAGTCCTGAGCTAATTAGTAAATAACAATGCCAGAGTGGTAGTGAGACACCAGCAAACTTCCAAGGGATTTTTAATTTGCATTGCTCAAATAAATTGATAGGGAAAACTAGGAAATTTAATTTTATGCAACATATCACCTCTTGAAATCAAAATTTGCAAAGTTCAAGCAAAGGTTATTCTACAGAGGAGCACTGGCTTCATGCTTTGATCATCAACCCCAGGCTTTCCCAGGATATTGACACAGATTGGTTGTGACCACACATATGCTTCAGCTTTCTCTGCTGAAGTCAGACCAGCCAGCAAAAAGTTCTTTCCAAAGCCAGCTCATGTTAGTCCTTCCTGTAACACACAGTGCTTCCAACTAAGATTAACAATAATCTTAGGACAGCAGCATCAATAACTGCATTCATTCTTTCCAAACAAGAAGCAAGGGGAAGTCATTTCTTGTAGTCAGCTCAATGGTTCTGAATGTCACATTCTTTTCAGCTGGAAGAGGAACAAACCTTTCTTTTTCCTTTGTGCCCCCTACTTGCTAATAACTACAGGAGCACAATTATGTGCTCCACTTGGTTCAGGCTCTTCCATGCATGAGTCAACTAAACACATGCAAGCAATAGGAGGCTAAAATGTTGCAATTCTGCATGTAGAAAATTTCTAGAGGCATGTGGGACACTTTAGTCATGTATTTCACAAACACTTGCAGGGTAGAGCACCGAGTATCAGGAAACCTGGTTTTCCCAGCTGTAATGAAATATGTGGAATACAGGTATTTCCAGTGAAGATGGAAACATTCAAACATCTTCCTTTCTAATTCTTCGAACATGTCCTATGGAAATCTCATCTCATCTCATCTCATCTCCCTTCCTAGTTGCTCATCCAGTCTCACGAACAGACTCCTCCAGTCAATCTTAATACTCACTCAGATGCTTCACAGCAGCATCATGTAATTCAGAGCAATTCACAGTTTCAGGAAGCTGTAAACAACTCCAAGAGATCATCCATAACAGAAGGGATGCCTTTAAAGGCAGTACCAGCTTGCACATATTTCATTTCCAAAAGTTACCTAAGCATTTCTGAAAACCCCTCCCTACACTAATATTCATTGGTTTTATTTTTCTGTTAGGAAGGTTACTTTGATTCTAACCATAATCTCCCTGAGATTTAAGACCATTAATTCCTATCCTATCCAGCATGGGCAGCAGAGATTGTTTTCCTTTTATTTCTTACAGCAGTCTCCGTGTAATAGAAGGACGCAAGTTCCTCCTCAATCTGCTCTCCTTTAGAGGAAGAAAGCATAGCTATTCAATCTTTCTAACCTTGCATTATGATAATTGTTCCAATGTGGATTCTCTCTAACTAGCCCACAACTATGGATGTAATATTCCAGCTCAGACCTTATCAATGCTGGGCAAAGCTGAAGATTCATGGTTTGGGGGTTTTTTTTGCACAGTAGATTGATCCTTGTGCTATAACTGTATGAGAACCTGGATGCAAATTACAATTATCACTTTTCCCTAATAAACTTCACCTAACACTTTTCTAAAATCATTTTTCCCTTCTGCAAGAAGCACTACCGATTTCACTACACTTTCAGTACCTTCCAATCTAATATCAATGGAAATTGAGGCCTAACCTGTTATTATCAAGAAGAATTCCACTCAGTACATCTTTCAATTTTAATAATGAGCTGCTGGTAGCTATTCTCCAAATACAGTGGATTCTTTTAGACAGAGTAATCCCAGCTCACTCATAAGACAATGTACAAAACTAAGATCATCATCTGCTTCTTCTCTGCTCGTAAGGTCTGTTACCTTTTCTCATCAGAAACTGTGATTGCTTTGACATAATCTCTTCTTGATAAACATGTGTTTCATTTGCTTGTCTCCAAGCTATCTTCCTGGCACTTAAACATAGTCTGATTATTTGCCTAAGTATTTTTCTGTGAATTGTAGTTAAATTCACCTCATAATTTCTTGGCTCCCTTTTTTTTTCTGTATTAAATACTTGATTTGTCCACTACTGAGCTCTTTCTCCTCCTCCATTTCTCAAAAAAACCCTAAAAATGCACTCTGCAATACTGTCTGGCAGTCTTGCGGGTTACAAGGAAATTAAGCCCATAATGACCAATTAATTTGAAAAAAATCTAATGTGTTTGCATTTTCTAAACTCTTCTTTCCCAATTTCATATAGACATTATATCTTTTTCTAAGTGCTATTAATTCCACTAGTCACTGACTGCCATTGATTCCACTGGTGGGGACTCACAGATGCAAGAAAGACATCCCTTTTTCAACACCGTCAGTTGACAATTTTTGCATTCCATTAATTTGCAGCTCAACCCCTTCCTAAATTGTCTGCTCACCATGATTATGAGTGAATGATTTTGTGTCACATAGGTCTCTTGCTGGTTGCATGACATCCTCGAGCTCGCCCCTGACTTTCTTCACACTGCACTTTTCCATCCTTCCTTCCATTAAAAAAACCCAACTCTGATATTAATCCATCTTCTTGGATTTGACCTTTCCCACCACTGCCAGCATCCTTGTCTCCTTTGTTTTCCTCCTCAGTTCAAAATATTCCAGTCTCAGGGCTAAAAATGTTTGCTACAGTTTTACAAAAGAATTCACTGAAATATTCTGACAGAAGTAAAACCACGTGTCATCTGCCCTGCATCTTTTCCCAAATGGTGGGGATAGCTCCCAGTCCTCTTCCTTCCACCCTCACTCCCAGCTACAATAAGGGCAGATGCAGTATAAAACAGGTTACTGCCTTTCAGGAAGTGTTTTACCTTGATGTCAGAAGTGTCACGCTGACTGTTGCGCCACGCTCTTGAAACAGAGGAAAAAGTCCGATCTGCATGATCAAACTTCCCACCTTGTAGATTTAGGAAGAGTGTCGTGAAGGGTTCCTAAACACATATAAAAAGATTCATTAAAAACAACAAAGCATCTCTTCAGAAATTTCAGGGTAAAACAAGGCATTTGTTATTCTTTTGGGGTCTGGCTGTGAATGATGCTACTTTTCTGGCAGACACGAGATTAATAGCAAAGGGTTAATTCTATTATTTAAGAATGAGAAATACAAACTGATGCTTGTCTGTTCAATTAATGCTTTTTCATCTTACTCCATGCATACATACTCAGATAAAGAAAAGCAAATAAAACCAAAAGAAAATACTCAAAGGCTGAAATAGGAACTACAGTCAGTTGTGACACAAACTGCTCTCAGTAACATGAAAAAGCTCAGTTATCTTAGATACTTATTAAACTAGCATGTAACAAAAATAATATGTGTTTTACTTTGTTTAAGGTGATCTGTTAATCTAAAAGGTAGCATTCACAATACTGAGAGCTTTAGGACTGTTATTGTTTCATATATAATTTATGATTTAGAAAAATGTTTGGAAGATTTAAAAGCCTCCTCTTAGTTAAAGAACACTTAAGCACATATTAGTGGATAATTGCTTGAAATTAGCTAAGCACTATAAATTACTTCAAGGATTTATGTAGGCTTGTACATTCTAACAAGCTTTAATTAATGATGTGCTGCTAATGCTTTCCCAAAGAAATTACTTCCTAGGAGATAAATCGCCTTTCAATTTTATTGAAAAATGTATTGTTTAACCAATACATTATCAATACGTAGCAGCTCAAAGAAAATTCCATATAAATTGTAGCAGATTTTTCAAAATTAATTATTTACACCACAGAACTCATGATCATCAGAAACCAACTCACACTCATTAGGAGGGGAAAATTAAATACATTAATTAAGAACCACAAATGCTTGGCACTTGGTCCAGTCAGAAAACACGCAAGGAAGGGAAGTCAACCATGTTTAAAGAAGTATGTACACTAAAAAGCAACTTTTAAGGATAAAAAGCTTTACTGATTTGAAAAGGCTGTACCATAAAAATGAAAACTTTCTGCTTGAACTTCAGAGCACATTTCTCCTACACTACTGATTACAATTACTAGAAAATTTCAGTACTCTCATACACCACTCAGTTTTGTTGCTTTCATTATCATTTAAAGGAAAAGCATTTTTAAAAGATATACTTACAATCCTTAACAACCACGTGAGTGCAAAACTTGCTGTTGAGTAATGGGTGCCATAGTGAAATTTTGGGACCTGATCATCTTCCCACGACTCGTATCTTTCAGCAAAGAACGCTGCTCTCTTTGGGTTCAAAGCTCCAATGGGCTGCAAGATTGGTAAAAAAGAACACATGAAGCAAATAGAATGAAAGTGACTATTATCACATCACACTCCCCTTGCTCTTTCTGGTAACCAGAATTACTGGCATGCGCGGAGGAAGACTGGGTTTGGTGCTTTGCAAAAGCAGATGTTGGTTCCCATAAGCACCTGAGGAGATCTGTGTACTTGGAACCAGGATTCCATGCACACGCACACGGCTGGTTGGAAAAATCTCTTCTGCACTAATACAGGCTCCATTTACTGCTGATTCAAGTCACTGACTCCATCCAATTCACAGTGGAATGTCTGGGATAAAGTGTTGTTTAAGTTGGGTGCCTGTGGATATGTGTGCATGTTGGATACACTATTAAGCAAATAGTAAGCAACAATGAGAAACGTTTTTGGATATTTTTTTGGAGAAAAAAGTAGTGATTGATGGGGTGGTAGAATGTTAACAGTGGACTTGGAATTTTGATATTATTATTCTTGTTTCTATGCTTTCTATTTACCACCTCAAGCCAAGTTTTACTTAATTCATAGAATTTTAACCTTTGAAACAGACAAATGAAAGGCCAGAATTTCTAAATAAAAACATCGATATAAAAGAAACAGCATCTGTCTGACTAAAAATGTCTATCACACTTTCGCCAATGCTATTATTCTTTGTTCAGTGCATACCTAGAATATAAACACCCAGGGATTTATTTAAAAGTAAGAAACATAATATTTTGTTATCTAGAGCTGTGCATTTCCTCAGCAGACTTCTACATAAATGTTTTGAAAAAACATGAATATAGGTCACACAAATCACTGAGAAACCCAAAAGTGAATTTAGCAATTCCACAAGTAAAATGCTGTAAGAGTTCTAAAATACCTTTGGATATATATGCAAAATATGTATGCAATACAATTTTGTATACAGATTGAGCCCACTTTTTGTATGTTGATGTAAATTATGTTCATCTGTACAGACAATGGGTGCATTCAAATATAGGCAAAGAATAAACATGAAACAACACTTCCTTCTTTCTCCAAGAATAAATATACTTAAGAACACACTACAAGGTGAGGAAAAACTAAAAGTCCTTGAACAAAAGTATCAGTAACCTAATCTTTAATTCAGGCAGAGTTCAAGTGAAAAACTGTGTCTGCTATTGAGACGATGATTATTCAAATAACCGCTTCTTTGCAGCTCACGTGAAATTTGGCATACAAGCTTCAAAGTACTTTCTCTTCTAGAACAGATTAGATCTTTGAATGACCTAAAATCTAATCTTACATTTTTTACTTAGAGCAGCTTTCACATTGCAGTAGGATAAAGAAAAACATCTTAGGTTAATTACTATTTTTGCAGTTCACTAATTTGAAATATAACCCTTTAAAAGAAGTTGTTCCTGTATAAAAGGATTTTTATCTGATTTAGCAAATTTATTCCAGGGAAGTATGAAACTGACTCCAAGAAGTCTCTTTGTTACAAGAACCATTTTGGAATCTCCATCTGTACTGATTTTCCCTAAAGGCTCAGATACGCTTGAGGGAGAAAAAGAAGAAAGAAGGTCATTGGTAGACAAATTATATAAATTAAAAATAGGAACAATGTTGTGCTGTATGGTTCTGTAACATTTTATGTATTCTCTTTATCTGCCTCTATTATTACTCTCCAAATGAGTATAGCCCAAATCAATAGTTATAGAATTACATTCCTTGAATATAAAGCTAAACCCAATTAGAATTGATTTCATTCTCTTTTCAAAAAAATAAAAAAAAAGGTATCATGCAGAGATCTATATAGCCAGAATCCACAGTATTGATTTTAGCTGTTATTGTTACAGTTGGTTTCTGAAGCCTGCAACAGGACAACTATCAAGACGTGTCACATTTATTTGCAAGCAAATAAAAAAAAGTCCCCAAATGAAAAAAGCTTAGAGGGGAAAAAAAAAAAAAAAAGAACTGTGGAGCTGTGCACTGACAATGATACACTATCAGCTTACTCAGAGAAGTTACAGTGGGAATACACACATTGAATTATACATTACACGAATGCGCTGATTTATTGTGGTAATAACATCCACCTCATTAAAAGATTCTGCTTTGCTGCAGTTGGAGGGCTACATATTGTTTACTGCTATAAATTAATGGCAGTGCACAGAAGACTGTAGAGCCCTTCTAACAATAGATCTGTAATGACAGTGCTGTATATCACAGCTTCCCCAGCAGCTTCATAATAAAATGGAGACAATGTATTGGGCTAATACATTCTACGAGGCAGGCCCATATTTTTCTGACAACTGCTTCTAAGGATGAGGTGATTCTACTGTGTTACACTGCACTGGGCACAGTTAACTACAGAATAAAGCAAAAAAAAAAAAGAAATTACTTGAAATTTCTCAGTTATTTCATATCGCAGAATTAACAGGGAATCATGATTACATACTGTATTCCCTCCCCTGCGGGTAAGTGCCAAGGGAAAAAGAGGAACTCCAAACTAAGCTGTGCTAGATGTAGCTGCGAGACCACAAATTTACACTACTCAACACAGTTTCCCTACAGCTACAGTTCTCTAAGGAAGAATGAGCTGAAAAGCTTTCATATCCTGAAATTCCAGAACGTATTTTATTTGCAGCACCTCTTTTCCCAGAGGAAAATTGGATATTATTTCACCAATAAAAAAATGTTTATTTAGATGGAGAGGGAAAAATGAAAAGTAGAGAGAGAAAAATTCCAATGAGCAAAAACAATGGATGAGATGACAGGAGTAAAAATGAAGAAAGAAATCACTTATGGCTGCTAAGTTTTCAAATCGTATTGAAAAATGAATGATTTGTATGGTTTTCAAGTCAGTGTTCATTCAAAAAGAGGATCCAAACTGGGGCAAGAATTGGGGGAAGGCAGTTTCTGTTTTCACTCTTTCCAAGGCATGATCACCTGGTTTTTGGCCCAAAGAGGTTGTTGTAACAACATGTGCTACAATTATGAAAGTTACAAGCCATTCTTAAAAAAAAAAAATTAAGCAATTTATTTGATACTATTTTTTTCAAGTACTCTCAAATATAGGAATACCTCAAAATAAATAACTTCACATTTTTACCAAGAACTAAATATAGTAAATCTCAGTCTTTGGACCAAGCTTGCTTGCTTCCTTTGAAACATAACAAAGAAAAATGGTTTGCTGAAAAATAACTGAGAAAACACACTGCCTCTTATCATCTACTGCTGTCAAATATGTCCAGACACTATGGTGTACAGTTTTATTTGTTAGTTCTTACTCTTACTCTGTGGCAGACACTGGAACACTGACCCATCTTGCCTCTGTTTCCAGAAGAGGCCCTGCTGCACCCAAGAGAAGAAAGCAGAATGTTCACTTCTCCTCTACAGAGGGCAGAATCTCTCCTGGGCTCTGCCACTCACGTTCAAGAATATATACATATTTTGGAAAATTGCTAATGAGCTTAAATAAACAGATTGAAGTCTTCTAAAGAAAGTATTACAATATGACTATTTATAGTTGTACATTTGAGAAGAAAAAGACGTGCTTTTTATTCCTATCTCATGTGCTTCCATATTTTAAATAGTGTTGCTCCAAATATTTCACAACTTCACTATGAAAAAAAAAGGAAAGAAATTTTAAAAAAAAAAAAAGAAAAAAAAGGGGGAAAAAAAGAAAAATTCTTTTTCCTTGTGACTTCTTACACTGTTTTATTATCCACAAACAACCAGGTACTTGTATTCCTGTGAATACAACTGTCTGTATCATTGAATCATGTTTGGTAGCATCCTTGCCAAGTATGATGTTTGCTTCCCATACATCTTATTTTCAAGATGACTATCTGGTTTTCATTACTGATATTTTCATATTGGGCCTAAAGGACCAGGGGGACCCTTAGGTCATCTCATCCAGCCTTGAGCTTGTGTGACAAGAGGTTAAATGCCTTTGCATTACATGATTTTCAGCCCAACTATTCATACTTGATTATGGCACGAGCTGTTTTTGGCCAACCTGCTTTCCAGAAAGACATCTGATTCCTGAGTACGTGGACATTCTGCTGCTTTTCTTGGAAGCTTTTTCTTCTGATAATTCTTACCCTCACTCTAAAAAATACCTGTATTTCAGTTTGGTTGTGAATTTACTGGTGTGTTATCAAATAGATCTTACTAAGCTTCTCTCTGACATGTCACAGAGTCTCTACTTACCCAGCATATTCTGAATATAAAGATACTTACACACTATAATTAGACTTTTCAATAAACATAAGAAATTGAGCTCCTCAAGTCTTCCATTTTGAGGCATTTCTTCCACCCTTATGATTTCTCTGCAGCTTGCCCACTTATCAACGCACTCTAACATACAGAGAACTGAAATGTGTTCAGTGTTCAGTGTTAGTTTTCTCACCTCCATAAACATGCCAAGTTCTGGAAACTCTGCTGCACTTTTTTACTTACTTTATGTATCACCAACACATAATTAACTCCCTGACCTAGCCAATACTTGTATTATTGTCAGTGGGACATCCTGATCACCGAGTAAAACTTCTTTTTCCCAAACAGAGATACAAAGACAAGGCGCAAGGGTTTAACTAAACCCAAACTTTATTCACTTAGGTCAACTGGGAAATATCTGGGAATAAACTCATCTAGTTCAGATCCCTACTCTGTCATCTGTCATTTTTGGTTTTGAGAACAGACAAAAAATGCCATTTCCCCCCTCTCAACCTATTCTCACTGACTGCCAGGCCTCACCATTCTTCCTCTCAAACAACTGGCTATGGTTTTCTTAAAAATTAGGTCCCATCTTCTTCAGAGGGCATCTTCCCTTTAATGCATATCTAACTCAAATTCATTAAAGAACCACATCCCAAAGAAAACAACAAACACAGTTATCTGCTGAACTGTTTGAACTGCCCTCATTGATCACCCAAAGTGTCCTTGAGCTGTAAGATTTAAAAAATGAAAACAATTTATCAAGGAGAACAACAGTCCTTACCAATTCATTCACAAAAAAACACTGGTTTCACAGCAGATGCCCCACAAAACCTACATCAGCTAGGCTAGGAAGGGGAACTGTGAATTTGGATGTCAAAATTTATCTGAAGCCAAGGGGACAGAATGTGACAGAACCTTTTTATTCTTCCCCAGGAAGCATTTCAGTGACACACAGTAATTCTGAACTGATATGCTATTTTTTATTATTAATTGCAAATCATATTTTAGTCACGTAAGAACACAAGCAGCTACTTGAATTCCATGTGCTTTCTTAGTGAAATAAGGAATCCCACGGTTGAACACTTTTTGTGTTGAAACTGCAATAATTATGAATATTAGTGAGTGTAGTCTACCTATTTGATATAAACACATGATCACATTCTGCTTTAAAAAAATTTTAAGTACTTCAATTTCTATTCTCAAGAAACTGAGAATTCAATAAAGGGCTGGAGTATAGGCGGAAAATAGTCATGTGCATGCAAATTAAAAGTATTTGTACATATGGTTTATATTTCAGATGTTTTTAAGAGCACGCATAGTCCTTTGAGACAGCAGGAACAGTCAGGAAAAACTGATCTAAAGATGGTCTAATAACTAGAATGTCTGAACATGTCAATATAAATAATACTTCATGGTGCAGAAGATGGAAGATTCCCAAAGTTCACTGTTAAAACATAGGGGTCATAAGCTAATGTCAAGCATTAAAAAAAGAAGAAAAAACCCTATTGTGCAATATTAGTGATGTTTTAGCAATATGTCAGTGATGGGATATGCCTCAGGTCACCCAAAATCTTGGAGGAATTTGAATTTAAAAGAAAAATCTCCATGCCTTCACATTACCAACTACAGTATCAAATGCTATTACACCACCTGTAGCAGATTGCAAAACAATGCACTGCTGAACTGCAAACTAATTAAGCACACACTAATGAAGCACAGTAAGGTTTAATGAATTGTTCAGCACAACTGAATGTGTCACACACTGCCTACCTGAGGTATTACACCCTAATACTGCTGGGAAGCCAAACTGAAGACAGTTGTTACGTGTTGGACATTTTCAAGAGGTCAGGGAGAAAGGGAGCTGCATGTCCCTGGGAATCATGAGGGAAATCCAGCTGCTTGCAGGCAGTGAGGAGGGGATGGCCTTACTTAGAAAATAACCCTGACAGCCAAAAACAAACACTTGCATGCATTCTCCATGACTTAACCTGTCAAGTGAAAGAAAACCCTGCACCGTTATTCACTTGCTTAAAAAACAAAGAAACAAAAAATCCTTTTATGGATTTTGAGAAATGGGATTAAGTGAGAAGTCAAAAGCACCTGAGTCATAGAAGGAGATGAAAACATTCTCTGTCTGCCTTCCTTTCACAGACCGTGTTCTTCTGCCAACATATCATACAAGCCACAGAAAACAGCAGCCATTGTACCGAACACCAGATCCACTTAAGACAATCAGAAGTAAAAACACAATCCTTTTTGTTTGTACTAAGAGCACAGGACCTCAAGCCAAAAGCTGACACAAACTTGCATTTTCTGCAGACTTCTGTCAAGGCACATAAAATAAACATTATTCTGTATCATATGTAAGCACCAAGCCTGAGAAAAAGAGAAGCAGCAAGCTAGAAAGGTGTATTTGGGAACATACAAGGAGTTTTTTTTATTGTAACCTGTAATGTTTCATAAAACTATTCCAATCAGATTATATCAATCCCGAATATAAATAGCCAGCTAGGAGCCCATCAATGTATCTTGTTTCACACATGCATTGCTTTGCTCCTAAGGTGAATTCATCCATCATCTTATTCCCTCTTTCATAAGGTCTCCTGATTAGTCAGCCATCACCTTCAATACCATCAACAGATGAGCATTGTCAGAAAGTTTTATCAGCTCCCTTTTCACGCTCTTTTTCAGATTAGCATACATGCTGAACAGTATAAAGTACCAAACAGACCTTCAGAATGCCAGTGACCACCCCACTTTGGAAATTAACCTTGTGTTTCTGATTCTGATGCAGCTTCAAGTGACTGGCTGGCTATGATATGTAAATTATTTTAATTAATCTTGTTAAACCATTCACCTCAAGCTTTTAGATCACACCAACTTTTCTTAGTAATCTTTTTTTACTGATTTCTCTCATTTGATCTACATTTTTATATGTTGATGGTTGAGTTTTCGAAAGATCATCTGATGTGTGCATCAAAGTAAGCCCACAGCCTGAGAACCACCATAAACTCCCCCTTAAACAAAGATTATTATTATTTTACCATGATCTCATTTTCTGACCACTATTTTTAAACCTGGATTGTTGGCCAAGAGGCCTCCTGCTCTTAGGAGTTTGACCAACTCAGTTTCAGACAGCTCCAGTTAGGTGAGATAAATCCCATATTCATTTCCCATATGAGTGCAATCTTCAACTTAGGCACCATCGTGCTTGTTCGGAAATCTGAGTTACACAGATGTGTGCTGCAGCAATCCATAATCTGCTGAGCTCAAATGTATGAATAGAAAAAGGAAAAGAGACCGTATCAAGAGAATAACATTCACTTTCCATTAGGAAGACAGAAAATACACATTTAAAATGTCTGTGGCCCAAGACATGCGTGTGAAATTACTTGATTTTGATTTCTAGTAAATTTTACAACCAGACACGTGCCCTATGGTTTCTTGTGATCATTTGTGATCATTTAAAAAACTGATCCCTCAGTTCTTTTCCAATTAGAAGAAGACATATGTTCAGGGCACCTAAAACTGAAACAAGAGCAAGATGGACAATAAGAGCAGATTCAAACTTAGAATATAATTTTGAACATCCACGGTTAATTTGGAGCTGTGGCTTTTCGTATCTTTGAGAATTTCTACTTTCCAAACAATACACCTCCTTGAGGCAAAGCAAGATTAAGATTATCAGGCTTATTACCAAAGTGATTCTTTTTGATCCTGTAAACATGGTTTTTGCCCTAATAGCCCAATAAATTAAGAAAAAAAAAATTAAAAAAAGATTGCTTGAAGGTAGCTAAGTGATCCTAGAAACTGATGGATGTGCATCTGAAGTACAAAATAGTATGGTTCTTGGGACTTGAAAAAATAAGCCTCTGGTGGGAAGAGCAGAGAAGAGAACATGAAAGAGAAAGTAAGAATGGCAACAAGATGCATTCTATCATCCTCTTGTAATGCTCTTTGGAGGTGTTGTGACACAGAGAATAACCAGCTAAAGACAAGAAAAAAACCCAAAGGTGATGCTATAAAAGGATGGTTATGACACTGTCATAGAGCAACATAAATTACCAGAATATATTTTTTTTAAAATCTACACCAAGAGTAGGATTTCAGACAGTATGTTTTGATAAATCATCTCGGAGATACATTTTGGTCAAGTTTCAGCCTCAGCAGGTCTCCATAGGAGCTGTGGAGAAACAAACCACTATGGAAATCACATGTTTGTTAGAAAATACTCGGAAATCACATGTTTATTATAAAAAAGGTCCTGAGATACATGCTGCATGAAGCTCAAATCAACATACCAACTTAAAAATCTCCGTCCTTAAAGTGAAACAAGACATTGACACTAAAATCCGAACATCTGAGTCTCTCTAAGGACCATGTCAAAGCAGGCCTTAACAATCCAACAGCTTAATTTAAATCAATCCAATTAATTAAATCCAATACTTAATTTAAACAAATCGGTCTTCCTCGTAGCTGCGTCCCCGCCTTTTTTCCCCGAAATAGTCTCGGGATGCCCCTGTCCAAGGTGCTGAACCCCAGGCGCCGAAGCTGGCAGGGACGAGGCTCGCTTTTGGAGCGTCCCTGACCGTGGTGCTGCAGACACGGGCTGGGGACAGAGGGACAGAGGGCTGTGGCACATCAGCCACAGACCCATGGGGCCCTTTGCAGCTTTGTCTCCCAGTTTTGGCAAATGTGCTTCCGGAAATGATACAACACATTGGCTCAGCTGTCAGAAAGGATAATCGACCCCTTTTATTGCCCATCCATGACGGCATCTGTCTGTGTGCCACCGGCATTCGAGAGTCTCACAAAATCACTTTTCCCCGTTTAGAACTGGGAAAAAATGATGTTATTAAGTCAAAACTTCCATGGGAATATAACAGAGTACTCAACACTTTAGTTTGTACTGTCTCTAATTACAAAACAGATTATCCAATCTAAACAAAGAAAGCCCATAATAGTCCTAAAGTTCTAGCACTGTCATGGGATGTGAACTTAATAATCTTGCACAGCTTCCTTCAAACAGAGTCTTTACAATTCTCTTCCCACCTTCCCTTTTCAGGTCTCTGTGTATTAGAGAAACCAGATCAGGAAAAATGGGTCTTCGTTCTCCCAGCTGGATTTTGCTCTTTTATGGTTTCCTAAATGGAACCAACACAAGAAAGGTTCTGCTCAGAATACTTCCTGTTTGTATGCTTCCCTTCTCCTAAAAGTTTCTCCCAACATGGTTATGTCAAATGTTTAGGTCTGTCAACCTGCATTTTAGAGAGGATGGAAAGCTCATCTCCCTCAAGAAGCAACTTGTGTTTCACCAAAATAAAGCATGAAAACTTGCTACCTGAAAATGGAGAGGATCTGATAAATACACCTCATACTAAAAATACCAAAATCCATAACAAAATATAAAATAAATAATGAAAAATGTGTCTCCTTTTCCGATATCACTGATATCCCATGTATCATTCAGGACGGCCTTAATGCCTCTAACGCTGTTTCTTGAGATATCCAAAATTCTAGAAAATTTAATGGACCTTCTCGTAAGTACCACGGATTCTGATACAAAGTTTGAAATATTTTATTTCCTGTAATGTCCTGTTTTAAGCAGGGATTCACATGAAGCGCCCTGAAAGGAAGAATATTTGTACCTTCCTTCTGAGGTTACCCTGTCTGACTTTGGAATACTTTTTAACTAAGTGGTCTCTTTTGTCACAGAAACAGATGATAAATTTCCTACCTGAAATACCAGTGACAAGGCAGCCAGGACAGGTGCTGAGCCCAGCAGTGCCAAGCCTCAAAAGTGTTAGTGCCTAAATTCCAGATGTAATTGCCTATCAAAATAACTCACTGCCATTGCACCCACTCTTATTATTTCTCACACTGTTCCTCTCCTCCTCCTTTCATGTCCAATTTTTGAACATGCTTTATGCTTAGAAGGACACTGAGTCCTGGTGAGTTCATCAGTTTTAACTGCACTCCTTTTGTGTCAGACCAGGAGCCGAATAAAATGTAATTTACATTTCCTGCATGAAAGCACTGGTTCACAGAATATCTGTACAGGTTTAATGCCTCTCTAAACAAAAAGATTTCTTTTAAAACTTTGCAAAACTCTAATAGGTTCACATCAAACCATTTTTTAGTTTCTATCTCTTTGCCAAGAGGTAAATAACTAAGCAAATTTCATGCCCATCCCACTCTGCTTCCACACAAGGGAGAATATGAAGCATAAGTTTTATATGCAGCGAATTTGTGCTCCTGAAATGGGCACCCTGCAACAGAATCCAGGCTGGCAGGCTGAAGAACACCCAACAGCAAAGTTAACATCAGAACAACAAAACTACTCTAATTTTTCACAGTAAAAAAATCTATTACTTCTGTTCTGTCAAAGTGTATTTTATATGAGTGGCTCCCACATACCAATTAAACACCTCACTTCACTGAAGGTGAGAGCTATCCGTTGTTTTTGTACACTTGACTGGAAAAGAAGTCATTACACACATAACAGCCCCTATAAAATTGGTGATGATTTAGCAAATATTGCATGGAATAGATAAAAATATGAATAAAAATATTATTATGTACACATGTAGCTACAGTGCAGAGAAAAGAAGATTTAAGAGTAGCATAAATTTCTTCTTCCAGCAGTGTCAGTTTATGATCTTACAGAAATGTTGTGCCTTACAAAGGAAAATTATCAACAGCTCCTTGCATACAGCAAGATCTTGTAACAAACTTTTGAGGGTATAAAATCATGCTTCTGTATCTCAGTATTTGCCATGTGTTTTTACTGCTATTTTCTCTCCTTATCCAAGTTGAGAAACACAATGCAATTTATTGCTTCCACTGAATAAGGAAAAGGAAAAGAATGTGCTTATGAACAACATAAGTAATGCAGAAAAAGCCACACGTTCTGGTGGGAAACTGTGCCTGTTGTATAAATAAAATATATACCGCTATAAATATAATATGTAATACTCATTCCAAACCATAGTCACCTCTTAAGGAATAAACACTTGAGTCAAAGCAGGGTAACAGGCTGGCAGCACACTCCTGGCATTTGTCAGGAGCATTCGTCAGGCTGACAGTAATATTAACCACAATCCATTCCAGTTGCTTTGGTTTATCATTGT
The DNA here is from genome assembly GCA_013398855.1 of Mohoua ochrocephala. Classification (NCBI taxonomy): domain Eukaryota; kingdom Metazoa; phylum Chordata; class Aves; order Passeriformes; family Acanthizidae; genus Mohoua; species Mohoua ochrocephala. The sequence goes on from VZTA01001956.1 coordinate 297,268, forward strand.
GTGACTGATGTTCAAACAGTGCCCTAAGAAGCTGCTTAAACAAAGTGTTGGTTTAACCTACACTCTGCAGTTCTTTAAATCTGTACTAACTGTGGACTTCCAGCTGACACATTACAAAAACTGTTACTTAGATTTGACACTTAACTTGCAATTTCTAAATAATTTTTAGAAAGTAAATTCTTCACTGTCTTAGGCACCAAAACAAAGTAAAAATATTGACCTGACTTCCTTTCTGTCAGACCAAATCCAAGTTTTCCTTTTCTTTACACAGTGGGAGCACTAAATTGTGATGAGTTTCTGGGCATGCATAAGGAAAGAAAATAAATGACTGTTAAAACCATGCAGACATTTAAGTGAAATATCTTTAAATATTTTAAAAACCTTTAGCAGTGCAAAAGCATAGACATGCTACAACACATAACTAGCACGTATTTGGAAGCATTACCCCCGAGACAACAGTGTTACAACGAAAATATCACAACATACATGACATCCACAAATTTTCATAGTTGAATATTAGCAAGGTCTTCCAGACACTTGTCACTAATTCATCATCTGACACAAAGTTCAACATTTAAACCACATGGAGTTGAAACTATTAGAAATGCCAAAACAGTACCCAAAACTTGAGCCACTTTATTTGAAACAGGTATGACATAAAGACTCTCACTGTATATATTCATGCAACAATTATTTGCTGTTTAAAGTTACCGGTTTTCAAGCAAATGCTTGAAAAGGTTGAACATATCGATAGAGATGCAACCTAAGTAATGTCCTCCATCAGCAACAGCAATGGAAAGATTCCCTCAAAACTGAAAGCACACTTAGTAACCCTCTTTAAAGACTACTTTCATGAACAGAGAAATCCATATGACCAGTCAATGTTAATAAAAAAACCACACAGGAATAGAGAGGGTTTGCTATCCAATCTCTCAAATGGAGGTAAGTGTAGTACCTAACTCAAAATGAGGAAAAAATGCTCTGTTTCAGGCAGGAAGAAAGACCAGGACTACAGTGCTGACTGAATTGACACTTTACAAATAAAAATACAATTAAAAGGAGACCCCTCAGAAGTATAGCACCTGGAGAATCCTTTTCCTTGTCTTGAATTATTTCAGTAATGACACGATATATGCAGAAGTGTCATTTAACAAAAGTTAATGGAAAATGAGATTGCAAAAATCATGTCATGGCCAAGGAATTTATTAATGATTAGTACATTTAATTCACGTACTAACTCAAGCTACATGGGTTACTTGCAAGTTTTCAATGTTCATTTAAGTGCAATTCACAAGAGCTCTCTATGTTGGTGATAGATATTTTTAGCTGTAAAATACCTTTAGATACTTTCTGGCCTGGGGATTATTAAAAAGCATTTATTAGATTCCACAAGAAAAAAAAATTTTAAAAATACATAAATGTTTACCTTTTAAAGATTTGTTAAAACAGAAAATATGTGCAGGTTTACCTAAGAATATGGATCTGTGTCAGCCAGACACTCTAAGAAACTTCAGAGTTAATGACTTATTCAAATTAAGTAACATCATTAGGAAAAGTTACAACAGTAGTACCTCAGAACCTCTGCTTCGGCTTTAAATGTGTACATATAGACATTCAAAGGGTATGGCATAGTCTTCAAATACATATATATATATTCAAATATATATACACATATATACATGTATATATGTGTGTGTGTGTTTATATGTATATATATTTTCTGACTATACAGTACCTCTTAAAGATTAAAATACTAAATCAGTAAGAAAACCCTTTCTGGAGATTTTAACAGACCTGTGTTTAGCTTAATCAATTGCAAACTGAAAGCAAAAACTTTGGCAAAAAGCCATACTTCCACTGGAGATTTTTTTACCAGCAAATTACCAATTCATACGAGACTTAAAAAAAAAAAAAACCCAAGAGCTATAATTACAATACTTTCCTTACCTTTTCTACTAATTAGCTATATTGCTCCACGTGCCAATCATGTCCCATAAAAGCTACCTTTTAGAAAAAGACCCTGCTTGCTGATCAGTGCACTCAGTCTTCGTAGAGAAAATGAGAGACGCTTCTACTTTGTAAAATGAAATAGTCCTTTCTGGGAAAGCATTGCAAGAGAATAATCACATTCTACAAACAGGCTGTACATCGAATCTGCAAATGGTGGGGGGACTGTTGAAAAAACCCACAAGGCTACTCTGCCAGAAAGGAATTGTTTGGAAAAGTTGTTCAAACCTGCCAATGTCTGTCTGACAAAGGACAGTTGGATTACTACAGCATACCTGAAAGGGTGCACAGAGGAAGTGATAAAATAAAGTTTCTGCTCACTGGGATAGGGGTAGTGATTTAAAAGTACCCAAAATATAATGGCATCACAGGGTTTGCTACTAGAAAAAGCACAGTTCTCATCAGAAAAAAAAAAACAACAAACAAAGAGAAAAAGGCTAATTTTTGATCTTTAACAGTCTCAGCATTTCTAACTTCATTAAAATTTGAAATGAAATGTAATGTCTATGTTCCAACTAGGAGCACCTTCCAATAACAATTATTAAGTTGACACAATCAGAAGCAATAAGAATACATTAATAATTCATTTTTACACAATCTGATCCCTATTATCAGTACACACATGTAGAAATGAAACACTGTTAATGGTCGTGCATTTAACATAAATATACTAAACACAGCAGAAAATGTTTACAAGACTGCAAGCTACTGTGATAAAAATATAAAGGTATATTTGATGATAAATACCTTTGATAAATCCCTGAAGTTGCTAGGAAGTGTAAGGTCCAACTCCTCTGACTCATAGTTGGTGATAACCCAAGGGAAGACAGGGTACTGATTCAAATCATTGTAAGTTCGACCTGACAGACAACAAAAAAACCCCGCTGTGAATGAAGAGTTATATTTAACTGAAATACCAATCTCTGAAGATACAACAATATAACTTTATGAGCTGTTCAAAAGAACTGCAGTTTATTTCAGATCTTTTATCATTTCAATATTCTACTTTGCTTTATTGAAAGGATAATGGAAAAGTTGACAATTTGCTAGTATTTAATCTAAAACATTTCAGCCCATTACATTTTAATTGTAAACTCTTTTGCATACAGTGAGATTAAATTCACTCATTTTCTGTGCATTTCTCCTTTCCTTGTTTATGTCATCTTTTCTTCTCTTTCTTTAAGATGAAACACTTCAAAAAATGGAGGGCCAATGATTTTTGTTGCTACTAAAAAATTAAAGCAATATTTTTACATACTGTATTAAATACTTTATGTGAAAGAAAAATGAAGCAGCTCGGGAATTTAGACTGAAGAATTGTTCAATTAATAACTGTTTCATCTAGAGAATTCACTTTGAGGGGAATTCATCCTTGCCCGCTGTCCATCTATGAATATGCCAACATTTAGCAGGACAGAAAATTTGATCCGGATACAGGTTCATGTGTACACCTTCATGCATCTAAGATGGAAATAATGTACTTCTTCCAGTAAAAGCAAAATGTTCACTTAGAATAAACATATACCATACACACATATACACCCCAAAGCCTGGTTTCTAAGTTTAAAACGCACAGTTTTTGCACGGATCCTGTCTCTTTTTATTATATTGTTGCAGAGGCTCATTCATTCATATCATCTTCAATCAGCATGTTCTTGAGATTTTGTTCAGCCTGTTCTTAAAAGTCTCCAAGGAGAGGTTTTAAGCTCTTCCCCAGGAATATTATTTTACAATCGGGTTGTCAGAAAACATTTTCTAAACGTCCACCAAAGCTTTTCTTCTTCCAGTTTTCTTACACCACTCAGTATTTTTCCATCCTGGTTTGCAGAATTTGTAAGAGTCAGTCTTTCCCTAATCAGTTGGCTGTGCTGCACACTATCTCTTATTGAGGATTAAGGCTACTTACATGACACTGGGATAACTATCTTTCTTTTAACTCCCTATCATGGGCAACTCAACTTTCCCTCTTCCCATAGTGTTATCTTTTTGCTTCTTTTAGCCTCAAACACCAAGCAGATAAGAATTCAATTTATTATTTCAATAATATATTAAAGCTGAAAAGGGTCATTCATTAGAGCCACAGAAAACAGTGTCATGATGTGCCTCATTCAGCTTTGGCAGTAATGAGGCAAGCACATCGACCCCTACTTTAAAAAATCTGCCAGCACCCTGGCACTTCTGACTCGATGACTGATTACAGGAACCACCAAAACCGACCATTTGTATAAAATGCAATTAGTGCAAGCACAGGCATTTGTTATATCAATCGTGTTAGCAAGAGCCAAGCCTGAAAGGGAATTAACAGACCTCTCACCATTGTCAATACCACAGAAAAGAGCTGAAAATTGAGAAATCTTCTGAGTTGCTCGGAGGACAGAATAAGTTGGAAAATAAAAGGGTTGTCATGAGACCCAACAACCAGCTTCCATTTAGTAAACTGAAGCCCATCTGGTTAGAAGCTGATGGGGTAAGATGGCTCAAAAAAAATACAGGTTAGCATTTACAGAAGGAGTGGTTAGGACAAAAATACATGGATACAAATTACGGTTTGGGATTAATGGCATCCTAGAACAGCAGCACTGGCAATCCAGGCACTGCACCCTTTTTTGAGACCAACCATGCATCCTGTAACAGTAGCATTTACTGGCCCCAGGAATATCCTGCTCCATAGCTGAGATTTCCCAGCCCTACAGAGAACTTGCTGCACCTATGATATTTAGGGAGAATGGTACTCATGAAAATTAAAACTTAGAATACTGAAGATAAAGATGTTCCTGTTTCTGAGACTTTTCTAAATAGGAGACAGACTATACAGTTCCTGCCCTCCCACAACAGTCATGATATTCTGATTTAAAGTGCAGCTCAGTACAGCCTTATGAATACCTCTCTAGTCTTACACAAACATAAATATAATTATAAATAAAGATTATTTAGAAGGACTTTTGTGAAGTTTTTCAGGACAAAATCATACATAGAAAAAATTACTCATTAAAAGAGCAAAACCTAGTCGTGCCCCACGGCTGTCGAGACTGTGCCACGATTAACTCCTTTTCTGTGTAATCACAGTAATTTGGAGGTTTAGTAATTAGCAATACCTGCTATAGTGTTTAGAAACATCAGGTATTCAAAGTTGGAAATCTCTCGGTGCTGCCATCGCTGGGTCATATTGGAAGCTTTGAAGATCTGTCGTGGACTTGCCAAAGAAATGCGCCTGAAAACAAAGAAAAATGAAAAAAATAATGAGAAAACCTGGTGGGTCTTCCTTTTTTACATATCTGACTTTTAGTGGCCGTAGTGCATGTACTTTCTTCTAGGTCTACGCTAGATTTCTCTGGAGATCAAACTGCCACTTAGATACTTGAAGTTCATTTTTAAAGTCTTATAATCTAATAAGAATAAAAGAATTAAAGTATCTGACAGCTGGATATGTCAAGATTTGAAAAATTTCCAACAGAAACCTTTACAGCTGTGCAAATTCAGCTGCTCCATGACGGCTTGATGAATTACAGAAATATGTTTCTAGAGATTTAGAGAGATGGAATATCATTAAATAAGAAAATTACAATACTTTTAGAATTTCACATAAGAATAAAGTCATCTTTTAGGAGAGGTTTTTTAAATCCCTCAAGAACAAAGGAAAACAATGATAAGATGATAGAATTTCATTATGAAGTCCATCCTCTTGAGATTTAAATTCTGGGCAGTGTTGAGAAGTTAGTCATAAATAACTCAAACTTTTAGAATTTGATGCCAGATTTCCTAATGTTTGTGAAAGAAGACTGTAGAGTCATTCCTTGGAGTGATAAATCAAACAGAGTAGAGTTTATCATGAAATTCCCAAGACTGTTTTGTTCATAACAAAAACATCTGTAAATATCAAACCCACATCACTTAGGGAGAAAAAAAAATAAATCCATATATAGTTTCAGTTAACAAATTTTTACAGGTATTGGTAAACAATTCAAGGAAACTCCAACAGATTTTTTTTTTTAATAATCTCCATTATTTTGCAACCAAATTGATCAGTACAAATGGATGTGAAATACTGAGCAAATGTGTCTTCAATGTACATTTAAAATTTTTCACACATGATTTGTTTCTGTAAATAGAAAACCTGTTATTACAAAGTGGCTATAATTGCAAGCCAAGAGATTTTTTTTTTCTGGACTACATAAAAAAATACAAAACACAACAGAAAATATCCCGAACTATTTTAATCCCATTTCTATGTACAGAAATCTATCAAAAATAAAAATTTAAAGTAACAACAATCCAGATACTCCCTAAGGGTTTCCTGCTCCATGTTCTGTAAACTATGTGGGCTGGTTTGACAAAAAACAAAGAACTCTCAGAACTGACAGATAAAATTAACTCAAATTGTACAATACCTGGTCTGGGGTAGTCCAAAGATGGTACCAATACCAACCCGAGGCAGACAGTTGACCACTTTCTTTACTGTTGCTTGGTCAGGGAAGTTGAACATGACTCCCACTGCGAATACGAGAGTTGAAATACAGCACAATTTTTACACGTTTTAGGCTTTCTTGTCCAACACAATGCAACTCTAAGCTCAGGTGTTCAACAGATCAGCCAAGTTTCCTTCAGGTTGCTGTAGATATATTTTTTAATTTCCAGAACTCCTTTTGTATATCACTAACAGGAATTTCAACAGAAGTTGTCACTCCTACAAATCTTACAAGGTCTACATTTGTTTTCCTTTATGAACAGAAATTAAACCTATATGCACAGATTGACTGTATAGAACTATTTTTAAAAAATGTATATATTAACTGGTTCACACATTTACTAATTTACTTTCTAGATATTTTCTAGACATGGTCTTCAAAACGCTATCTTCATATTTTGTCTGAAACATGTGAATGGCACTTCTGAAACAGCAACCTAAAAATCTAACAATCTAATTATGGCATCACCAGTGGACATTGATGACTTGAGAGAGTACAACAAGTGTTTAGGCATATGATTAGCATTCTGTTGGACAATATCATTACCAAAACAATGTTCTACACTTTAAATAAAGCACGAAGGCATAGCAGTCACTGCTCTAATCCAGTAGTGATATTCTTTCATTCTGTTGTTCTTGGTGTGTACAACTAACAACCATCAACCCTCCAAAGGGACACAAAAAATCCTTCCTGCACAACAGATCAGAGGTAGGAATGTCTTAAGCAGGAGTCCTCAGAGAATGCCAAATAAACACGTGGATATGAATGAAGGTGAGGCATTGATAATGCACAGTTTTCATGCTTGATCATAATTTATCATTGGAAAAAAAAAATTGAAAGGAGAAACCAAACTCCAAAAATACACTGACTTAAATAATGAGACACTAATCCAAGCCCTTCTTCTACCTCTACAAATCCAGGACTAAACACCCAAACAGAATGCACACATCCCCACATCCACACTTGTCCTTTCTTTAGGCTCACCGTACCTCTATTTGCCATGAATATCTCCAGTGCTGTATTTTGCAAAAGGTAACGTCGGGAAAAGACAGATCGAATCTCTGAGAAGAGCCATTTTCCATGGAGTCCTTCTGTATATGCCAGAATCTAGGAGAAACAGACAGAGAGGACGTTTCAAATGTGTTGGCTGGATAGGCAATACCTTGCAAAGGAGAAACTCTTTGACCCACAAACATGGATTCGACCAATTACGTGCAAAACCTGCAGTAAAATTAAAATACGCTCAAACCTCAAATCACGCTATGAACCTCTAACGCATTCTTTGTACTCCTGCATTCACCTATTCATGTCAAATGTTTTAAAAATTTGCTTGCATTTTTTCCTTTAAAGACAACTGTCTATTTTCCATAACAGTTTCAGAGTTTCAGAAACATTATTGCATGTTTGGCACTTCAGCAAAGCGTAAAACCGTATTCTGAAATGTATTTCTAGTAGCATTGGATGTATCTACACTCCCTTCAGCGTTGCAATAACAGGCCTGTAACAAATAAGCAAGAAAAAAATGTCTTTAAAGAAAAAAAATGTTCCTTAGGTTTATCGTTAAGGCAGCATTCATTAATTCTGGAACTAGAAAGGTTGGCTGTATAAGAGGTTAAGTATCATTTTGTCAGCTAAGGTTAAACACAAACCTGCAAATGAACTCAGCATAATCTCTCTATGGAGTAAGCGGTTGTCAAAGTAACTTGTTACAATTCCTGTCATCCCATCTGACAGACACAGATGCTTAGTCTGCCTTCACAATTCAAACTAATCCCATTTTCAGTCCTCAGCCACTTTGTTTCTTTGTTGCTTCACTTTTTCCTTTTCGTTTCAAAGCTTAATTACGTAAGTGTTAAGGGACAGAGAGACTGGACACTTCTCTACCTCAGATTAACAAAGCATAGGAGAAGGAAAATCTGAGATTTGTCAATTTTAGCAAACACAAAAGCACTTAATAGAAACCCATCACAGAAAAGGAGACTCAGATGCAATCCTTGTTAACATCACTCTTACCACAATTTCACTTGAGCAATATATTGTGCATAAAAAAGAAAAAGTGAAATTCAAGCCCTAAACATAACAAAGACTGTTAATGAAACCAATCATTTGTTTACAGGTTTTTAACAAAGGAGGATTTTGCCTCACATGTAGCATGTATTGACAAATAAAACCTGCATTTTTGTAGCACAGAGAGCAGATGCACCATTATAAAAGCACTACACAATACAGCATAAAATATTGTACCAGTTTTGTGAATTAAAAGCAAACAAGACTGGCAACCCAAAAACTGATCGCACAGATCAGAACATACAAAGCAAATCAACTCCCACACCTTCTTTCCTTTTACTTAATCCCTCATCTTCACCTCAATATAAGTGCCACAGTCAACTTCTCTCCCAGCACACACATACCCACAGAAAGAGAAGGAAAAAACTACATCATTATTCCAGTACACAAGTCTAGAAATGTGATGAAAGGACCAGAGATTGCTAAACATTTCTGGAACTGGAGAACTAACAGACTTGGGCCACGCTGACACTTCCCATAGCACATCCATAAGCCATCCCCACTAATTGGCAGATTTGTATAATTCTGCGGTGCTATTCAGAACCACGGCGGTTGGCTTTTGTCACACGCATATAAATATCCTCTAAGAACACAACATCAAAAGAGGTAACAAAGGAGACAAAGTTGCAGTGCTTGTGCACAGAAATCTCTTAGTACTTTTCACTGGTATTCATCCATCTTATGATCTTGAAATTGGAGCTTATAATCGCAGTGATTGATTTTTTGAGACAGACAGCAATGTGGTAACCTCCACTGTTCTGTAACAATTAAAACACAACAGCCTGTTTGGCACCATTGGTCTGTGCATGGCAAATTCAAACACTTAACTGTGTGGATTCTGTGAGCAAAATCAGCACGCTAAATAATTATTACTTTTACCCTGTGAAGTGAGCATTTTCTGTGAGAGTGGGAACCCTGCACGAGGCCCAGAGCTCGCTGCCTGCAACCTCCTCAAAACTGGAAGGAAAAGCACCAACTTGAAAAGAGCAGAGGTGGTTTGCATCGTGCGCCTCGTAGAGCCGCGATGAAGTTACTGAATTCAGCGTGAGAGGATTTACAGCAGGAACTGGAACGGCACTGCAGAAACACCAGCAGCCACCGCTGTAACCACTCTCTGAACCACTCATTAACAAAAACTGATCGGGAGACAGAAGCAGCTGAGGCCGGGCTGAGCAAGGCCTTCATTCCGGGCTGGAGCAGGGTCTGCCTGGTCTGCAGCCTCACTTCAAAGTCTCTGGAGTTCAATTAAAACTGGATTAGGTGGAAGCAGACCTTCTTTGGGACACTGTGCTCTCTGAAACTCCAGGCGCACTGACAGCACCCTAGACAGAGGTCTAGCCCGCCAGTGAACCAGTTGCCATGGAAACTGCAGCACTGCCCCCGCTCCCGCTCATCACTCCACCTAGAGCAGATGAAAGGTCCAGAAGACAAACACATTTCTTTCATGTGTAGTGCTAAGTATTCCTCATGAAAATCCAGCACAACCTTTTATTCCCTAGCAAATATTAATAGAAACTCCTAGCTGCAGAAACTGGCTCGTTCTTCAAATTAAATTCAGCCTTTTTTTTTCTGGCAAACTATTTTTTTTTTTTTTTTAAATCACTGTTATCACTTCTGACATCAGAATTACAACTTTCAAAAACTATTTTTGCATTTGCCTTTTTTCACCCATAAGCCACACAACACAGAACTCCACTTCAGAATTTAAAAACAACTATCTTCTTCACACTCTTGTACAATATTTTGAGGTTAAAACCAACTCACTTCTGCCTTCTGTCACCACCAGTTTTGGAACAACTTGTGGAGCAGAGACTAATGAGAGTGTAGAATCTAATTTAATCTGCACAAATAGTACTGCCTTCCCCACGTGAGAAAGTATTTACAGAATTTCAGATGATTCAACACATCAGACTGAAGTTTAATCTACTGCACATTCCATTTGTTTCAAAAGATACAGCACCTTACAGGAGAAAAGACAATTTATATAGTTTACCATTTCGTTTAAAAACACATAAACAAATGAGCCAATTGTAAAGTTCTACGGTTCCAAAAATCTCATCAGACAAACTGTTCTGTAATTAGACTTTGGCAACACCAGATGAACAGACAACATTACTAAAAATACAAAATTACTTTCACCTTTGTATGAAGTCCCTTCTTTTACTTCAAGCATTAGAAATGAAGGTCTAAACCTCTACTCGGTCCCTGCATTCATGCTGATGGCCCCGACACTGCACAGCTGCAGGAAACTCCCCAAGAATTTAGTGAGTAAAGAACAGCCAGCTTCAAATTCTACTTGGAAGAGATTCTGAAATCAGAGTTGCATGAAAACTCAGGTAGCGCAGTGCTGATCATATATTCAGATCATACATAAATAAGCCCTCTCCTTACGATTTACAGTCATATATCAGCTAATTTCCCTACATTAAAATGTTCATTTACTCAGAAGCTATGCTGTCATTTTCCACTTTTTAATACAAATGCCCCATCCTACCTTTTCTTCAAAACTCTCCTTGAATATTGATCATGAACAATGTCTCTTGTAAAAGACTTCATGCAACAGTTAAAAAAACCCCATCACTACAGCTGCCTCCTGAATTAGAAAAGTAATATTTTACTGAAGACTAAATGAACATTTTGCTTTACCTGTTAAGCAAGCCAATCAGCTATCGTATATTTTATTTTAGAGAAAAGTACTATTGATCTTGAAAATGTGAATAGGCTAGAAGTAATTAAGTCTGCAAATGGGTTATAGAACTGAAACAGTAATTGAATAATTATATTATTTTAATATGCCAGCCAACTTAACTGCCATGAGTAAAATAAAAGCTAAATAGCTTATTTAAAAAGCTGATGCACATTTGTATAATTTTAAACAAGTTATAATGTAAGACAAAGAAAAAAAATCAACAAAGCACTGAATAAAAATATTGAGCATTTCATTTACATTCTAATTTGATTGTAGTTGGGAGATAAAATTTATAAATACATTCTAGCAGCATTCCAGGTCATTTGGGGTCATTTTTATTCAGGAAGGTAAAATCACAGCACTCAGAGGCTACAAAATCTGACTCTCTGTTCACAAGAAACCTGGATTTCTACCTTAACCTCAGCCTTGCAACTGAGGATCCTTGGATTCTACTGTCCAGGTATTATTTAGCTCCTGGCTGCAGGATTCACAGTGAAAGGGTCTTACTCTGCTCTTTGTTTAAATATGTCCAAGTTCAACTGAACTAACAGGGAATTAGATCAGACTATTAATAATCTTAAATATCAACATGCTCTTCAATGAACCACAGTTGTTTATCGGTTTATTTTAGATTTCTCAAAGAAACAACAAGTAAGATGTTTGCTTTAAATCTCAGATATTTACAAAACCAGCCACTGAAATCCACAGGCGAAGAGCAGCAGCCTCTCATCCAGTCCCCCCTGTGAGCATGCACAGTCTGTTACACAATCCTGTTCAGTATTTTCATGGGTGACAAACTCAATTAAACATATTCATTACTTTAATGTTCCACTAGACAGTTTTACCCAGCATAAAAAAATTAAATAAATAAATAAATACTCGGTGACCTTTGTATTGATCAGAGCAAAATGGCTTATGCCTGGGTGTGGGTGGTGAAGGGACTGGGGAGGGGGGTGGTAAAGGACTCTTATGTTTTCTCTTCCAATTACTGAAGGAGATGATAAAACCACAGCAAATGATGTATCAGCTCATTTTATCTCATCGCTTTGGGGCTAGGTGACAATGAAGTTCATATTTCACTGGTTCCCATTGAAGATTGTGAAAATTACTTGCCCTTATGACCTGAAATTTCACTGGAAGACAGAAATTTCTCTTCTGCAAAGTAATGCAATTTTTCAGATGTCAACCTTTAGCCCAGCTTTAAAAATTAATTTCATTTATATTAACCAATGATATTGATATTTTCACAGAATGCTCTTTGATACATGAACCACCGACTAGCAAATTGATGTGCTCGAGAAGGGTAGAATTATTTTATCTGAAGCTGCTGGGGACAGACAGATTTACCACAAACTGGAATTCCTATTTCACAGTATGCTGTTTATATTAGCCTCAAATACCTTAAAGCCTCTGGACCTGTAAATAGTATAATCTTTTGTTAGGATTTAGTTCTGTTTTTATTCAGTTTTGAAACAATCCCTCTCTACACAATAAACAAATAAAACCACCACATGTCTGGAAATAATAAGAATAGTAAGAATAAAAAGAATAAAGTCTGTCACAGACCACAGATGGTATGAAAAATACTTTCCAGATTATCAAAATAGAGCAATGCACAACTATATAGTCTCCCTTTATCCTGCCACTTAAGCTATTTTTCAGAGTGAAAAAAGCATGCAATGTAAATTTTCTCAAAGTGGTCTTCTACTAACTACAGGTAACCTTCTTCCTGATTATCCCAATCTAACTTGGAAATAAAATTACTGGGGGAGCCTGTATTTCAGAACTTTTCTGATTTGACTGTGTGGTTCTAAACATCTCACATAGACTAATAAATCTGCCTACAATGTTAGCAAATTCAGTACCAACCATCTTACTCCCTTCTACTGGATCTCATAAATGTATTTTTTTCCTTCTTGATGAACCCTGCTGGCTCTTAGAGAGCAGGGGTTCATTACCACTATCAGAAAACATTTAATTAACCCAAAGAACAGGAACATCTGATTGCAAAAGACAGCTACACAAGTTAAATTATGCCGCCTTAGACAGTGGAAGTTCAAAAAGAAGAAAATTAATGTATGTTTGGGTGACTGTCCAAGCCCTGCAAGGTTAAGGACATAAAGTTATGGCTTTCTTTGGAAAACATGACACTGGGCTTATTTATGATAAAAAGGAGCCAGAATTGCAGGAATTCACAGATTCTTGTAGGAGTTGACTGATATCTTGATTTAGTTACATTCTGATTTAAGAGTTCGTTGGATCTGCTCCTCAAGAGGTAGATATGAAAGGCTCATACAGATGTTTACATCACCTGGAGAAGGGCAACATTTTTTCCTCTCTCAGGGCTACCTGTTTATGCTATTTGCTACAGCACTAATGTTCACACACACACAGACTTCATACACCTGCTGTAAAACAATCCCGACAACAAATCATAACCAAGAATCTTTCAATCATTTAGAAATAACTCAGAACAGTCTTTGCGGACTGCATTAAATCATACAACTTCATGATTTCACGTGTCAATGAATTCCATCAGTTAAACAGACACAGTGCAAATACTAAAAAAGCTTGTTTGGATTTCATTTTCTATACATTGAAAAAATGACATTACCTGCAAAAGCTCAAGAAGAGAGCTTAAGCATCAGTGAGAAAAATTCCATGAAACGATTTCTCACTGTGTAGAAGCTGTCAAAAGAAGCTGGTGATATTAAATAGTGGAATTTGCATCAAAAATGCTGAAATAAAGTATTACTAGTATTAAGATTTCGTAGTAATGAATGGTGCAGTGGTGCATTCCAGGATCATTACTCTGCGTAAGAGAGAATTTTGGAAAACTAGGTACGGAAACTCCATTTGCCATCATTTTATCTATCCAGCTGAGGAGCAGGTGTCTAGATGGCTTAAAAAAATCCCTCACAACTGTCTTATTTTGACTTTGTGTCAGCACAGATGTTGCTACCTTGTTGTTTAGCTCACCTTCAAGTTTATTAATGCAGAACTAAAAGACAAAGAACAGGAAGCTTTAGATGTTCCAAATTTTCCCTCTGTGAAAACTGACTGATTAATTTATCTTCCCATCTCCTTGTGAGCTAACAAAAATAGGAAATACAAATTCAGATAGAATTCATTATGGAAATGTTTTATTACTGGAAAGGAGGTTATAAAATAGAAACTCTTTTAAAACTTAACCTCAAAAGTTTTTAGCACACTCCCTAGAATTTGGTATTCCCATTAAGAAAAAAAAATAGATGTATGTTTCCGAGGTGATAAGTATGACCATGATCCATACTTTGAAAATATAAATCATGCAGAAAGTTTCCTAGTACAAGTAAGACAACAGAGGACAAGTGGCTCAAAACCATGTCATGATGTTGTAACGCTACTGCAATTAAAAAGAAGAAAAAGATTTCAAAACAAGCCTTAAAAAGCTTTCCCTTGTTCAAAGATGAAAGTACCAGAGAAATAATGAAAAAGAATCAAGCAGAGTCATTTTTATTTTAAATGACAAGAAGGTTGTAGATTTGGGTTTTTCTTAAGTTTAAACTTTTTTTTTTGAGTTTAAAGTTCTGGTTGGTCCCTCTCCTTTTATAAAATTCCTTGTGCAGAAAAGTCTTGGAGAACAGTCTTTACCAGACTATTGGCTGATCTTTAACGAGCACAGAATCTGAAAATTTGGACAATTGCCAGACTCACAGCAGCTCATATCCACAGCAGTATTACTGCGTATGGTGAAAGGTAAGAAACAGGAGCAAGCGTCTCAAAGACAGGGCACAGAAAACAATGTAGGAGCCATCCTTCTTTTGCTGTCGCTTAAAGGGATTTAGACATTGAACTATGGTTTTTCTTTTGGAATCACAGAATATCCTGATTTGGAAGGGACTCACAACACCGAAGTCCAATTCCCAGTCCTGCACAGGACATCCCCAAGAGCCACACCATGTGCCTGAGAGCGTTGTCCAAACATTTCTTGAGCTCTGTCAGGCTGGTGCTGTGATCACTGGCCTGGGGAGCCTCTGTTTTAGAAAAATAAGGCTCATGTTTGCTGTAAATGTCTCTTCAAATTCCTATTTTGAACAGCAAATGAGAACAGTCATGTCAGATTTCCACTGCTGTGCCCATTTCACCACTTTCAGGATATGACTTCTCCCATGGGCTGCTTCTCCATGTATCCAGCAAAGGCCTCTCCAGTCAGAACACGTGCAAGTGGAAGCAGCAACTACAACCAAGAAGGAACCAATACACCTGCAGCACTGGCAGCTGTCCAGTGTCTGCTGTTTCCATCTGATCTTGCAGAAGGAGGAGCAGAAAGCAAACGGGCAATGAAAAAATAAGTTTCAATGCCAAAAAAGGAGGATTTTTTTTTAAATCAATGACCTGTAAGTTGACCTTCATATCCCTTCATCAGAAACAAAACAAAAACAAAAACTCCCCCACACATCTGGCAGGAAGCTAGAATACCAGTCATCAAGAAAGACTGCATCTGATCAGCTCATTAATGGGAAGCAAGCCCATACACAGAAGAACAGATGTGCCTCTCGAAGGCAAGGAGAAAAGTCCGACTCCAGAGCTGCCAAGCCAGCAGTTTACAGTAGAAGATTCTGTGCTGTGTTTCGTGAGAGATGTGGCACAGAAGGTGCCCCTTGAAAAGGGATGGGAAAGCAAAAATGGCTTAATGCCATCTTTGTGTTGCAGAGACTCTCAAGTGGTGCAGGAACCAAATCCCCTTCGAGTGAACAGGGGCACCTGCAGGGGCTGACATTTATTTGCCTCATCTGGGATGCCCAAGACTGTATAAAATGCTGAAGAAATTTTCTCTTACTCTCAGAAGCTGGGATGGAAGATAGCACAGAACTGCTATAAAACCCTTCACTGCTCAAGCCCCTCTCCATTCCCTGCAAGTTCATTTACTGTAAACTGAAGCAGAATACAGATATGACAACAAAACAGAGGAATTGTTCTCAGTTATCAAAGGACGTGTCTCCTACGTGCACTTTTTTATAACAAAGCCCCACATGAGTATACTTCATATTTTGTATCCGTATTCTTAACATTTCTCTTATATTCCTGCAAAAGTAGATAAATTTCTCAGATGAAAGAACTGACTGAAATCAGTCATTGACCAAGGTTTTGTTATGGCCTGTGATCTTAAGTATCCCTTAAGATCGCCCATAGAAAAATTTGTCCAATTAAAACTCACCCCATGTTTGTAAGGAACAAAAAGCCATGAGACGAGGAGGTTTCATACAATAACTACTGATACTCACCTTAGTAGATGTTAAAGTAAAGTAATATAAACTCAGCTTTAAAGCATTCCTACAAGCAAAGACCCTTTTCCAAAATTAAGCAAGCCAGGAGCACAGCTAAGGTGAGGTGTACGACCACATCTCTGATTCTGGAGTAACAGAACAAGAACATAACCCTTATTTCAGTTTCAAAATGCAACAGAAAATTAAACTACATTTCTAGTCCAAATGATTGATAAGAAAGGCTTGAAAATGTGATTCAAGTGTAACAGATACACAGACAGCAGTCTGGGGATAGCTGAACAATTGATCCAACAACATGATTTGCCTTGCCATTCCCCCTGGGGTATTAAATCTAAAACTTGCTGCTCCCAAGGGCCCAATAAAAAATAAGTCTATCAAAGAATTCTGCAGATGACAGGAGGAGAGAGGGCAGTAAGTCTATGCGAAAATATTAGCTCTTGTGAAGAATTTTAATCTGGGCTGTGTTATGCATTTATCTTTCATACCCATGATGCTGTTTTGCACAACTGGAAGTTTTCCTAAGAGCCAGAAAAAGTCAAGCCTAATGTGGGAGTATTTACAAAGCCTCAGTTTCCAGCCAGTACGTAACAGTGTTTCATAAATGCTGAAGTCAAGAGGGAAAAGTATTTTCAACTGCTTCTTTTTAGAAAATCCGAACCCCATAGCAATATCCTATCCATCCTGGCCAAAGTGCTGCCAAGAACTAAGTTCCTTGCAAAAATACAGCAATTTATCCTGCTCGTGAATGTTTCATTTACAAAGCTAACTTAAGGCAGCATTTTAAAAGGAAACTCTTAGCAAGTAAATTTACCACATTTGAAAGAATGATGTGGGAGCCCTTCTTAAATCTTTTTTCACGTAGGGAAAAGACCCTAACTGCATAGCAGCTCCCCTCCTAGTCAGCTCCACATTTTGAAAAAGGTGTCAGTTTTTCTAAAAGGACCAGGAAACTGAAGGCATTCAAAGAACTGATTTTCCAGAGGCGTTTGCAGTTCTTAAGTGATTTGGTGTGGAACTCATCGCTCTTTAAAAAAAAAAAAAAAAAAAAAAAAAAAAAAAAAAAA
>VZTA01001956.1:314870-322370 GCA_013398855.1 Mohoua ochrocephala
TTTAAAAAAAAAAAAAAAAAAAAAAAAGAAAAAAAGAAAAAAATTATTTTGGGACAGAATATCTGCCTTTAGGGTTTTCTCTAACTGAAGTACTTACAAGTAATTTTAAGAAGCTGGCATCAAAACACGTGTAGTCAATTCTTCCCCTAACATGGCAGCATTATAGATATTCAAGTAGGTAACAATTTTAAGAGATGTGTTAGAGGAAAGAAGATTTGATCTCTGAAGTATAAAATATCTCACCCTACAAAGAGGAACACATTTACAGCTAGAAACTTCAGTAGATTTATCACTACAAGATAATCAATTTTCTATTTGAGGAGTTGGAAGTTGGAATCTTGTGGAGTACAATGTTTGAGAACTTATCACAGGGCAAGGAAAGCATTTCTCACTCTCCCTTGAGCGCATGAAAACCAGTGACTGAAATGCTGAAATGACTAGGATGCAAAACTTGAGGTAGTAGCACAGACTAAAAATAACTCATCCAGACACATCTAGGAGTGCTCCACCAGTGAAGAACTGATAAACTGATCAATAAAACATTGTTCCTGCTTGACAGAAGTTGTATTTGCTTGTCCTCCCTTAATAACCATATAGGGGGTTTTAATGTGGATTTTAAATTTAACAATAGACTTAACAACTTTAATTTGTTACATTAATTGTTGAAGCTTCAACCATACAGTAGTAATTGAACCCACGAAAAAATAACTAAAATTGGCATGTATCTGCTTCTTAGCATTCCACCCAAACAAAATGTCGGTGTTGATAAAATCCACTTTTAAAAACATGTATCCTTGCAAATCTCGAGTACTGTCATCTCATCACCCTGTTGGAGTTTGATTGATTACGCC
The DNA here is from genome assembly GCA_013398855.1 of Mohoua ochrocephala. Lineage (NCBI taxonomy): Eukaryota > Metazoa > Chordata > Aves > Passeriformes > Acanthizidae > Mohoua > Mohoua ochrocephala. Next base: position 315,722 of record VZTA01001956.1, read on the forward strand.
TTTTCCTTATGTTCATTAATCTCATCACCTTATCTTTTACACCACTTCATTTTAGCAGAAAGGCAATAATAAAACCCTCATCCATTATCCTTTTACGCATCTAGTCAAGCGGAAATGGTTAATAACATGCTACAAATTGAACTTCAATCACCTCATTTTCTCCTTTGTCGAATGCACATTAAAGTATATTCCAAAAGTGCAATTTGTTTTACAGGGGAATTTGTGTTATATTGCTACAGACAACTAAAATTAAGTGTTTCTCAGTTTGGTTATTAAATATATCCAACTGTCCTTTTATCTCTGATACTAAAACATTAACTCATTTTATTAGGGTGTAATAATACAAGAGCCTTATCTCCCAGAACACAGGGACATCTAGTCTGCCTAATAGTAAGTGTTATACAATGGGTCATTTATCTTTTTCTTTTTTTAAAAATATGCTTCTGATAGTTTATGAATTGGTATATTATTGCAGATGAAATGGCTCTCCATTTAAGAAAAGTTAATTTGTTTACATGCAGGCTTATCTTCAAATGCAAGCCCTATTAGAGGAACGGTCTATAACTGTCAGAGCAAGTGAGGAAGGAAAAGAGGTGGATGTAGAAAAATTTAGAGCCCAGTAATTTAACTCTGATCACCAGCCTCCTGTTTGAATACTATCTGTGCTCCATATGCACTTTGCAAGTATGCGGTGATATGATTCTACAGAAACAGTAACTGACATAAGAGTCAAAGAACTTGTTTCTGCAAACTCTCCCCATCACTCAAAATACAGGCATGTATTAGTAAAATAAAATAAATGACATTTCTGAAAGAGCCCATCTAAAAGAAGTTCCCAAATATGATGCGTTTGGAGCTGCTCCCTCCAAAAAAAATAAAAGGGTGGCTGAAATTCTCGCCCTGTTTAATTCAGTGACAGTAATCTCTTTTATAGAAAGGATGCAAGATTTCCTGCACTTTGGTCACCTTTTCAACGAAACAAGACTGGTCTGACTGACTCAGTAAAACTGCATATCAAAATAAACAAATACAAGCACAAATACTGTGGAATTGTTACAACAACAGGGTATTTTCCCATGCTTCGGCTCACTTCAATTCTACAGAAACTTATGATGAATTTAGTATTAACCTCACAAGAAGCCTAAGAACATCATCGACCCTAACTTTGGTCAAAGAAGATTGAACTGGGGAAACAGTAATTTTCATTATCAAAAAAGCTTGCAATAGTTAGTGTTACAGTGTGTATAATATGCATAATGCACACTAATGATTTTAAAAAATGAAGTAATGACTATCCCTCATGTTAAAGCAAACACAGCTCTAGTTAACTTATAATAAGCTGTAAAATCACTTTTACAGTTCCCTCAATGGCCTACCTGTTTTCCCAGCTCTCTTGTCCATTAAAAGTTTGCCTAATTTCCCAAACAATCCCAAGACTATTTCCTCTCTCCTGCTCTACGACCTTCCATTCAACAGTTTCACAAGGATTTTTACAGGTGGCTGCCCTGCAAACGTTGCACCTCATCTTATCCATCCCCAGTCACTTCCTCCTGTCACCCCAAGCCCTCCTTTCTCCAAGGAGTATGTTTGAGGCCATGGGGTAAAGCTGGAATTCAGACAGAAAGTCACCTAGGGCAGGGAGGAGGACAATAATGTAGGGGTGAAGGAGATGGAATGGTTTTAGTCTAACTCACTAACATGTTTCATGTTGAAAATTTCTTCGTTAATCTTTGAAAGTGTCTCAGTTTTTATTTTCTTGCAGTTTGGCCAATTGTTGCTTCTGGTCCTACACTTAAAGAGGAAGATCTCTGGCCTGCATTTGCAAACTGTGGTTCTCCAATTTTGCCACAGCCCAGAAGGAGGCTTGTTTTGCACCCCAGTAATACAAAGAGTTCTCTTTTCAAAGTTCAAAGATGCCCTTTGCCAAAGCATAGGGCATCTTCACACCACTTTGTGTTCATGGCACATTCAGCCCTGGAACAGCAAATGCAACTCTCACTGAAATAGATAATTTGGCCACTCAAGAATTCAGGCTTCTTCATCTTCATAAAGTTTGAAATACTCCACTATTTCTTGAGCTAACCCAAACTGAATTTGATCTCGACTCAAAATTACATAGATGAGTCACTATTCTTGTCATCCACTCAAATGCAGAGTCACTGAATTAAAAAAAAACATATATTTATTATTTGCTAAAGCCTGCATGCTTAAATTTTCTTTTGTAGTTTCACATATGAATGCCAAAATAGTGGCTGGCACTCAAAACCTGCACACAGTCAGCACCTTAAAATATTAGACGCATATCAACATATCAAACTGTAAAAATACAGATTTCTAAACTGTGAATACATGGAATTTGATCTAAATCATCAACTGATTTTTTTCCATTTTGATCATTTTTCTGAAACCTATCATTCAGAAAACTGCTTCAGGTATCCTCACTTAATAACACTTCCCTCTTCTGAATGTGTAACTGAAGAGGTTTTGTACTTGTTCCACTTTTGTTATTTAATTTACATTAAACCAGAAGTTCGAGAGATGCGTTTAGGTTCCTGTGAGAAAGCCTAGTACCCAAGTGAAATAAAGAGGGAGTTAGAGCAGGTGACAAACCTAAGAAGCCCCTGAGCTGCTGTCTGTGGCTGACTGACAGAGGTGCAAGTTTACACAAGGCGAGTTCAACCCTTGGGCTGATGCCACACTTCTGCAGAAGGGAAACCTCCGCTGCCGCAGCCCGCGAATGCAGCAGTTTACTGCAGGAACAAATGAACAACTGAACACTAACAAAGTCAACCAGAGTCTCGATTCCAGTCTCCAACCACCATTCCTGTACCACAGAACATGTCATCATCCATAAGTAAATGAGTTAATCAATTTAATGAGGATTCAGACAAATCGGCTGCCTAATGAGCACTCAAACTGATGTGGCAAGGGTTATGCTCCAGTGCTGACAAAATCAGTTTGATGAAACTGTGACAAAGGCAGCAAAGCACTGTTCCTTCAGCACATTTTCCTGCATCTTATTAACATGAAATTATAATCACTATTTGCAAACTTTATGGGGAGACCATTTATTGTGGAAGTCATGTAAACACATGCTTTATCTACTCCTCTCTCCAGCAAACGTCTGTTTATTGTTGGAATTCGGGATAGTAATTATTCGGTTCTTTTTGAAAATGGCAATCAGATAGAGTTGTTCAAAGTAATTTAGACTGAATACGCCAAGAGAATTTCCAGAGACATTACACTGTATGATTTTGCATTTTATGAACATGACATTTGGCAGTAAATATAAAATAAAACAAACAAAATAAATCAAAATATTATGCAGCTTTGCAAACAAACAGCTCAGAAAATTAACACTAGAATCTCTTTGAAAGCAAATAGAAAAAAATCTGGCTCCAGTTTTTAGATGAATGACAATGCTTGTATGCTGATTTCCAAACTCCATAATGCTAAGAAGCAACAAACACAGGCCAAAGAAAGAAATTAACCTAATTAGTATTTCAATTACTTTATCAAAATCCTTTAATCAGGGCTCTTGTAAGACTTTTCTAGCAGTACTAACTAGTTATGTCTAGGTTCAAAGTGCAGGGCCAAGGACTGGAACACAAGACCTGAAAATACTTAAAAATGGAAAATCTGAAAGAAAAAAAAGGAAAAAAAAAGCCATAATTTTAAAAAAGCAAAAATTAACTCTTACTTTCTGAGTATTATCTGTCCAGAACACTTTCTCCAGAGAAGAAAAATCACCTCTGCACTGTGTTGCTTAAATGCAAGAGATAGAAAGATATAAAAGAAAAAATTTTACCTAATAGGCATAATTAAAGCAGTTTCTAAATAGCAGTGGTGTACCTGCAGCCTTACAGATCATGCAGCCCTTCACTAGGATCACAGGAATGAAGTCCTGGATGCTATCACAGAATCAGAAACAATTTAATATTTACACACTAATGACTTTCCTTTCTCGAGGGGGAAGCGTCATACCAGTAATATCTGATATTATCCTGTGAGTACAAGGAGCTTTCCAGGTTGGGAAATGGTAGAAGACACAACTTTTGCCTGGGAACATGGGATGGAGCAGCTTTAACATTTCAGCATTAAGTTAGAAGAAACAACTGACTCCTACATAAGGACACAATTTCAGATATCAATGAGCTTGTATTCTCTGGAGTAGGAATCCTTGGCTTTAGGATCTGTGCTTGAAAAGCAATCCAGAGACAATGTAAATGATGTTGCATCCAACATATACAGAAGGATGTCAAACTGCCAAAAGAGTAATTAGGATCATTCCCAAAACAACAAATACAACAAAGCCCACAAAAATATTACATTAAAACAGCAGTAGAAATCAGTGGCAGTTGACAATACTCTATATATATATATCTATCTTACTCTATTTTAACACCAGACATTTTCTCCCCAAAGGACACTGATCTTGATAACAAGGCAATTTATCTCTGAAAGGGCTGAACTCTCCACTTCCGTGATTCTTGTCACAACACACTCCACGTACGCTTCCAACCAATTTAAAGGATCTCGATGAAAATCCTAATTCACCAGTTAACATTTGACGACGGTTGGAGTTCATGGCTATGGCTCCACAGCAGGTGGCAGCCACGAGGATGGCGTGGCCTGCTCCAAACTGTATGGTCCTGCTGCCTTCTTTCTCCTGCCATTAATGTTCCCATGGACCCACAGGCAGTTGGCTCAGGGAATCACCCTTGCAAAAATCCAGGGGAAGAAAAGGTCATTTCCTGTTAGGTCAGTTCCCTAACTTGACTCCCCAGGTAAATCTCAGAATGCCTTGGGTTGGAAAGGACCCTAATGGACGAGGCACTCAGTGCCATGCTCTAGTTGACAAGGTGGTGATCAGTCAAAGGTTGGATTTGATGATCTTGGAGGTTCCTTCCAACCTAAAAGATTCTGTAATTCTGTGATTAAAGATCACCTGCTTCTCACCCCGCTATTGGCAGGGATGCCACTCACTAGATCAGGTTGCTCAGGGCCTCATCCAGCCTCACTCGCCTTAACACCTCTAGGGATGGGCATCCACAACTTCTCTGGGCAACCTGTTCGAGTGCCTCACTATCCTCTGAGTAGAGAATTTTTTCCTAACATCTAATATACAGCTTTCCTCATTCTCTCATTCTCCCTCTTTTTTTAAGCCCCCTTTAGGTGCAGGAAGGCTGCTCAAAGGCCTCCCTGGAACATTCTCTTCTCCAGGCTGAACAGCCCCAAATCTCAGCCTGTTTTTCTCCATCTCTCAGATCATCATCACAGCCCTCCTCTGGACCTGCTCCCAAAGATTCACATCCTTCCTGTGCTGAGGACTCCAAACCTGGACACAGTACTCCCTGGTGGGGTCTCACAAGGGCAGAGCAGACAGGGAGAATCACCTCCCCCAGCCTCCTGGTCACAACTTTTTTAATGCAGCCCAGGATGTTGGGGGAAAGGACTGAAGAGCCCCAAATTGATTCTTTCTGTGTCAGATCCCATTGGCATTAAAGGGGTGGTGGAGCCCTTCTCTCAGTTTCAGGAACCACTGTGTGCTTTTGTGCCTCTGAAAAGATCTCGTCATTGCCACGGCACAGGTGTAGGTGTTTTCCAGCACAGCTGCTCCATGCCAGCTATAGGAACACACTGCAGAAGAAACAACTCAGCTGGTCATCTTTGCTTCACAATAATTTCCAGGAATCATCCAACTGCAAAGATTACACATCTCTGGGATAAAAAACACCCCAAATTGGACAAATTCTAATATAATAGAATGTGTACCCCAACATAGCTGCGTTCTTCAGTGACAAAAAGAATGTAAGTGGCAAATCCGAGTGCCTCTGGAATGTCTTCTACAGCAGGCTTACATCTACCAAAGGAGGTAACTTCTCTCATGCTAGGAGCAGAGAGCATCCATGATTTCCTTCGAAGACCATTCTTAGGTCCAAAGCTACATTTTTTTAGCAACAAATTTCATGTCAGTTTTCTACCTGCAGCAAATGGATATGACTGTAATTTACTGAAAAGTCACTAATATTGCCAAAATCTTAGTTATTCAAATATTTTGGTTACATCTCCCAGTAGACAGATTTTGTGAAGGTAGTTAACTCTAATTACTCTTCAACATACTAAACTATTGAAGAAAAACTAGAAAATATAAAAGAGAGATGTTTTACATGTGATGCTTGGAAAAAACTTTTGTCTCGTGACAAGACCGATAGAGACTGTTGGCCTAATTCCACAATGCTAAAAGGCAGTACTCAAAACCAAAAGCACCAAAATTAAGCAAATGCTTAATTTTAAAAAAGTTACCTTCCTTCTCCTTAAAGGATATACTCTTAATGACATGGGCTTACTTCTCCCAATTAAGGGCTCTCAGAGAAAGATCTGTGAAGGCTCCTGCTTTATATACAATTAACAATCAAACTGTAACACAAATTACATGTCAGCCTTATCAGAGTTTACACATTGAACTCCTGTATCTGTTGCCAGCAGGCAGCCCTCTCTGTCTGGGGAATATCACCATGAATTTGTTCAGTGTCTCAGCACAAAATCTCACCCCAAAAGGTGGTTTGCCACCCCTTCTGTGTCAGAAGCACATAGAGCTCCATCACACCATTTACTCCATGCAGCCCCTGAGCAGGTCTTGTGCCCA
>VZTA01001956.1:327370-331988 GCA_013398855.1 Mohoua ochrocephala
CTACAATCCAGAGGATGCATAAGAGAGCAACGCTTGTGAAAAGTAAGCTGAGAGCATCACTTCCACAGCTATTTTAGCAAACGTAAATCCAGGCTGCTGCAGTCCCACACCCTCTGCTATCTGCTACACCAAACATTTCTTCCACTAGCACAAACACCAGGGAATGATGACAGAAAACTATTTAAGGGAGCTCAAGCAGCTGAAAACTGGCTCTTTTAGGGTGGGGGGATGCTTTTTTTAAGTGGAACAACCATTCTGCGTGCACTGCAGAGCTCAAACAATGTCAGTCAGAGGAGGAAAGGCAGGGTCACAGCAGCTCACACCAAATTTGCTCCATGCTACGTGAGGGAGGATGGAGTTGTACACTCAATTTTACTACCCCCAGACATCATGTTACACAAATGAAACAGGGTACTCCAAACACCTTGGTGTGGTATTGTGTCCCATTTATTTCTTCCTCACCAGCTATAGCAACTTTCCATTCTAACAGGACATGGCAAAACAAATACTTTTTCTTTAAGATGTTTCTGAAGGTTGCAGGAAGGACCAAAAAAAGCCTCAATATTCTACAAAAAAGCTGTAAAATATCTCCCAGTATTGAAGCTATTTAGATTAAATACTCACAACAATAATTAGAGAAATACTTGCTAATGCTACACATTAAGAAACTAATTATAGAAGCACCTATCTACAAGAGTAAGTTCAGTGACAACAAAGTACGTCAAAGGGTAGAATTTTCACACAATCCACAATCATTTTTTGAATTGTTCTGTGCACCTCTCCATCATGAGAAATGCTTTTGTTGCCTCATGCAATTGAAAACTTCATAATAAAGTACATATGCTTTCTTTTTAAATGGCATAAGAACCTGATATTTAATTCTGAAGAGTATAGAAGCGTAAAGAGCATTAAAAAAACTTTAAACAGCTCTTAAGGCATCGAGAATACCTGTTTGGTACTGCTGACTAATATTTTAACCACGGAAAGGTGGAAGTGCAAGCTTAAGGAGCATGGAAGGTGACACATGGTACATTAACTGTATTTTCCTGTGCAATCTACAATGCACCCATACAAATAAAAAATGCTTCCTTGGTGACATAATCACTGCTCTTTCTACAGCATGAGGCAAGTGACTTCCATGGGGGCAGCTTCCCTACTGGAGTCAATCACAGCTGCAGTAACTTCCTGCCATTCCCTAGAGACCAGAAAGGGTTTTCCTAGGTATTACAAAGAAGGAAAACACAATTAGTTTACCAAAGAATGATCAAATCAGTCTTCTCTGTGGAAAATGACCTGTCTTGAGTTTCTGTGACTCATCCTAACTCACACAGAGTCAGTGTAACAGTCCAGCCATTTGGCCTCGGGAATGCTGCTGGGTCCAGAAGAAATGGGACACAAAGGGAATGATGCGGCCAAAGAGTGCCAAGATATGCCTCCCAAAGAAAATCACTGTTCCTTCAGAAAAGGGTCCAAAGGGTCTCCAGTAAGGCCTTCCAGGTACTATTCTCAACTAAAGAATGGCTCTGCTTCAAAACAGAATTAAAAGCTCATCCTATGATCCCGAGTGTGTCGTGTGTGAACACGCACAAAGTTCTCGTGTCTAGACAATGACAAAAGACATGCCCTTGCTCCACCTGTGTATGCATAAATAAGTATTTATGGATTTTATTAAAATTGAGGCTAGAATGAGTACCATTTGCTCCCAGCAGAAATTTACAGGAGCAAATTCCTTGCAAATACTTGTCAGATTTGGATAAATGTTTGAGATCCACCCTTGCATTTTTTCACTACCCTACCTTCCTTCTGCAGCGAGGCATAAATTTTCTTTTAAATATACTGCACAGTAGTAAACACTGCTCGTGAATATAAGATTTATAGCACATTAATAAAATCATATAGGCTCACTGGCTTAAATATATGAGGCACACAATTTAAGTTTTCATGACTACCTCAAAAGAGACCTGGAGTTGCCATGCAGCACGTTTAAATCTACGGAGTATTTACACCTACACATCATTCACCTCTTACCTATCTCTAATTATTTATTTTCTCCAGCACAGGACAAACTTCAGAAAGATTAATACTATACACCAGGAGTGGTATTTACTTTATTAGTTCAGGATTGTTGAAAAAAGCAAAGCAACACCTACAAGCAACAGAGAACACGTGATCTTAGCATTTGTTTCACACGAAAGAGAAAAAAAAAACATTTAAGGTTAAATATAATGCTTCAAAATAATGACAGCTAGGAGGCAGAACAACAAAAATATCTAGAGTCCAGACTCTAACAAGCAACAGAAAAGTATCTGCAAGTCGCTTGGCAGGTGCCCTTGAAAAACAAATACCTATGACACAATATACAAGACCTAAAGTGTAGGGAGAGCAAAAAATATCTGAAATGCAACTTCCATTTATATATATATATATACACACACACATATATTCATTCACTGCTGGAATTTTACATTAAATTTTTGTAATCAACTCAAGTAGAAATTACTCATGAGAAATATTACTGGTTATTTTATTAATCAAACTCAACACTGTGTGGAGGAGAGGTTTCAAATCCATTTTCAAAAAGAATGAAAAGTTTATGTTTTCAAACAAAATAAGCATTTTTGATTCCAAAAATGCCTTGGTTTTGACTGCTTAGTTACATTTTGGAGGCTAGTGATTATTGCTTTCCATTATTACCATCCCCTCCAAAAGTGCTAGGTGATTGATACTTACAGCCAAAGGGTCAAAATACAAAAAAAAAAAAAAAAAACACCAACTTTAAATTTACTCTTTTTTTTTTAAAATGCCACTAGTTCACACACATTTTTTGAAGTTTTGACTTTGATTCCAGGGGCAGCAACAGAAAAAGAAAAATCTCAAAATTGACATAATAGGAAAACAGTTTCTTCCTGACCCTGCTGGGATCTTCTTTGTTTTTCTAACGGTGTCACACAAATCAGTTAAATGAGTTATTGTGGATTTAGATCAGCACAGGTAAAACTAGAAGCCAGACCAAGAGTAACAGGAGGCAAATCTTTAATCCTTTCAAGGTTCCCTCTGATGGACAGAATTTCACAAGTAAGACAAGTCTTCCCTAAATGGGCAACTGAAGACACCTGGATACAAGGAAAATCTTAGACAAAGCCAAGACAGTCACACTTCCACCAACTTTTCCTCCACCTGCCTCAAGCATAAGACTAATCAGGGATATTTTTGGGATGGATAAGGTAAGCAGGACAAGCTGGTCAGACCAACTCTGTTTTGTAATAGTCATTACAAAAGCCAGCAAAAGCCAGCAAAAGTTAAAGCAGCCACCCAACTGCTCTCACTTGCACTGAATTCTAAGCTTCCTGCACTGAAGAGTAACTTCCTATTTCAACCTGTCTCCCAAATCAGAAGACTGATTTATACCTACAGTCGTAAGCACCAGTCAACTCTATCATGCAAGCCAAGCCTAAGGGAAAACTCAGCAAGAGTTCTAATTCTGGACTCCCAAACACAGCCCCTCTAACATAAAAAGATGGCTCCCAAATATAACTAACAGCATACAAGATATCCTATATATGCACACAAATACAAATAGCAACAGGAAGATAAAATTCAGCCCTTGAGATCCCATGCTCCTCAATTTTTATTTGCATCCCATATACAAGCTCCGAGTCGCTACAACTCCATGTGGTATTTTACACAGAAGCACCAATAAAGTGTTCAGATCTATAAAGGGTAACAAAGGCATAGCAATGGGTGCCCCAAATACACAAAAAGCTGATCCATGCTGGTATAATTTTATATGAATTTTACCAGTGATTTCGTAACAAAATGGCAGAGCTATACACTGAGGCCTCCTAAGAAACACAACCTAAAAGTTACGGCTTCATCTTAGTATGTATGAGTACTTCTTCCAAACATTACTACAACACACACACACACACACACACACATATATATGTAATCTCTATGTATTTAAATCCGTTACTTTAAAATAATAACTCCTTGGAAGAATGAGAGTTGGTTTTGTACATTTGTACATCATCTAACAAATTCAGTCCTGACTTCACTGGCACAGTCCTGATACGATCATTAAAGTGATCATAATGCAACTTTCTGTGCAGTAAAATTAGATAATGTACATAATGCATTGCATGCTATTGATTCTGAAATGACATTGTGGAAGCGACTCATACTAAGAGTGCCACAGTCTCCAGAAGATCTTACCCTTAATTATTTAGCAGAGCCAAAATGCAGTCATTTTCAGAATTTACTCATCAGCATCCTTTATCTTAGTATTAGACTCTGAATTGTTTACAATATTTTCACATTTGCAATATTTAATGCAATATGCTTTGTTGCAAGAGACAAAAGAAAATGATTCTTAGTAGGCCTCTTGAAGTATCTCTGCAAACTTTCAAAATAGAAATAACAGAAGTGTTGAAGTATTTGAGATTTCTAGTGTGAACGGGTAAGCCACTCCTAAGCAGCACACCAGGCTAACACACGCTCTTTGTCAGACGATGTTTTAAGTTTGTTCTAAATGGTTTAAGGGGTGGGTAAGTGGGTGGAGGGAGGTTTCTTACTTTTACATTAGTTCATTTGCAATTAATTTTTGCTTTTTTTTTTTTTT
>VZTA01001956.1:332023-342954 GCA_013398855.1 Mohoua ochrocephala
GGTTCAGGCAAAATGCTAAACTGATTGTAACATATCGCTAACATCTGTAACACACTGATCATTTTACTCCCAAATCTTTCCAACATTTGCTGATCCACAACTGCTTCCAGGCTGGGCCTAAACAACTTAGCACAAAATTATGTTAAGAAAAGTATTTTTTCTGCTCTGCTATTATCATACAATTAAATTCAGAAGTCCCCGCATAATCTGCATTTCTGCATTTTAGTATTCAGAATTTGGGTATATTTTTCTTTTTACATAGCTACACACAGTGTCCTCATAAAAATAAGCTGGTTTAAAATTACTTCTCTGCTAGTCTATACTTTGTCAAAACTTACTGAAGCTCCATTGTATGTTGCCACCATGAATTACCCTTCTTACTATACGAAATTGTCTTTCAGGTTCTACACCTGTCTTCTCCCACTTACAAATACAGACTGGTTTAAAATGCAGAGTGCTTCAAAATTAAAATGAAAGTATCAGGCCTCAAGCAAATTTGTTAAAACCCCAAATTACCACAGCAAACCTGAACAGATACAAGCCTGTATTCACATGTTTTGCATCTTTGGCTTCCATTGTACTCAGCATATTACAATGTAACATGTGCTTCCAATGACTCTGATTAGCAAAATGATAGAACAACTTTGAAGTATATTTGCAGTGTATGTGCCAGCCTCACAGGGGGGTTTTATTCAGGTATATTTGACATGGCAAATTGTAATTCTTTATGCCCATTTTAAAACCCAACAAGCCCTAACCCTTAAGACTTATTTACTAATGCCATTTATTCCTGAACTGCTTGAAAATAACTTGACAAAGCTGACATTCCAAACAAAGACCACACTTCCTGTTCTTACAGGGAATCTGGAACACCATCAATGTTTTGTTCAGCTTGCATAAGTCACAACTGATTGGCCACAGTCCCTGTGGGCATGCCATTTCATCCAGACTGGACGGTTCATTAGTCATAATTACTATAACTGTACAGCAGAGACTGCAGTTTTATCTCATCATACATCTTTGATAAAGCTGCTTCTATTTCTGCTTCATCAGCATGTGAAGTTACATTATTGGAGCTTTCATTTTCCAATCTGTGATTAACATCGGTTGTTCTGCTTATAAAACGTGCACCAAAATTCAAGATAACACGCAAAGTAAGGCCACGACGTGACCACTGTTTGAACTTTGTGTTAGAAATCCTGCAGCAGTTATTGCTGCAGAGGAAGAATAGACTCTGAAATGACAGAGTCGCTGAGAAAATTTAACCGAGGAAGTACCAACAACGCGGTTCGTAAGAGAATAAAATAAGGCTGTTGGTTTCTAACGTGAACTGTGACACAGAAAAATCTCTGTTTGGTACGAAGGTTAGAGGCAGGAAATCTCTGACAACTGCTGGGTCAATCAGCATTTTTCAGGTAGTGTTTATGCAATTGCAGAAAACGAAAGCCTGCAACATAAAGAACCGCGGTGAACACTGACAGCCACCGCGCTGCACTCCAGTTAGCAAACAGATGCTGGAACACTTCAATCTAATAAGGGCTGTGAATGCAATCTTCAGCAAAATGCATGTAAAAGTCTCACATTAAGGCATGTCTTTGTTGTGATGCTTGTTGCTGATTTTGCCATCTTATTGTGTGATAATAGGGAACACAAAGGCTGGTGGCACCATCTGAATGTGCAGTGTGTGCCCACGATAGGCCACATAAACAGTCATAATCGACAGCTACACGCAGGCACTGAGGCTGCAAAAATCCCAGAGTAATTAGTGTTGTCTGAATGCAATGACATCTGTTTTCTCATGGTCCTCTAGACTTGTCAGGCCAATAAGATGTATATGAAAAAATATGACAAGCATTGCAAATGCCCTTCTGAAAGGTCTCACTTTGGGAAAAGCCGAAGGAATGACACGTGCCACCTCTTTTTCGCCAATATACCTAAAAGCCAAAGCTCGAAGACTTGAAAAAGGTCTTTTGAGTCATTTTACATTTGACTACGGAAGGTTTATTCAGAGCAGAGCACTGTGCTTAGGACAGAATATACTGCAGCAGCTTTTGTTCTTTTAAAAAAGCAAGCTTTGTTAACAGAAGAGGAGGAAATGTGACTGTTTATTTCCGACCAGTGTGCTTACACATCTGTGTCATCACTATCTCCCTTTTGAATAAAGCAGCAGACACCACGTAGACCACAACAGTGTGTGTGTCTAGATACCTTTTTTTTAATATTATTATTATTATTATTTTGCTTAAAGAGTGCAACAAGAACAGTTTCACAGCCGTGCCTTCTGACATTGCAAAAACACTGTATCCTTTTCATCTGAAGACCTAAGCTTTTGTTTTGAGATTCACAGCCTTTTTCCTTAATATGCCTATCCCCCCATTCTTTTTCTGGACTGTAGCATGTTTGAGCATGCATTTTCTCCAAGAAAGACATTAGTCATCATTAACAGAAGCCCTGACACCAAGTCTAAGTGCCTCTCCACAATGACCAAGTGGCAATCATCTTTCTCTTACCCTGTCACTGCTGATTAGGGGGTTCTTTCATGAAAATTTAATTTGTCGCCTTTCTACAGCTCCTTTTTACATTTCTGCAATAACACAGCATGCCAGCAACACTCAAAATACAGTAAAGGAGGAGGAACCTGTTTATAAGAAAAGGTGAGATTCAGACTGCATGGCTGTACTTTTTACCTAGTTTAACAACAACAAAAAAAAAGCCACTGCAGGATAAAGAAAACAACTGACAGAAGAAAAACTCCCCTTAAATACTGAAGGACTCAAACAACCTGGCACACTTTTGATCCAATTAATTGAAATTTTTTTCCTCTGGAAGACAGCTAGCCAGCCCCTCTTCCAAAGCTTTGTTCAATAGGCAAATAGGTAAATGCAATATCTAAACAGATTTTTACAATTAATTAATTTCATAACTGCTCCAAATACACAGGTACTCAGGTTTTTAGCTCATATAAATATTTATTAAAGGATTTCATAATCCCGTGATAAATTTCAACCTCACTTCTCGAGTCTGTGTCAACGTTGCCCTTGCAGTTAAAGAGCCAGCCATGAAGAAAACAGCTTTAGCTGCTGCAGACAGATGAAAGTTTCAGTCACAGATGATACTTTGCAGCTATTCAACACACACAGTCTCAGATTCCTGCTCTGTGTAACATTACAAACATTGTTGAACAAGATACCACAGCAATGAGTTATTTTAAGGAAGTTTTTCAAAACATTTACTCTTCTGCTTTATTTCAATTTGTCTAAAGATTTTTTTTTTAATTATAAGCATATGCTATTTTGTTAACATCTGTGCACAGCATAAAACCTGACCGAATTCCAACTTCTGAAAAAATGCAGATAACTTACACCCCTCAAATAAAGTAACAATATTAGAAAACTTCATGAAATTCAGATTAAGACGCATGAGTTCATTTAACTGATTTTCCATACAGGTATACTTAAAAAAAATAACAAACCACGACTTATTACAATTTTTATGTTCTCCCAATATCTTTCAGAATTTAATTAAGTGTAAAGCTAAAATCTGGGTCTACCTCTATTAAATTCAGAAACCACAGCTAGTAAAATCCAAGTCATAAAAACTTTATTCGGCTTCCTAAAGTATTGGTCCTCCACTACTGACCCAAAACAGCATTGGTAGTCAGAACAGAAACTGCAGTGCTAACACTTTGGATTTATAAGAAACCTCTAATATCTTTAAATAGTCTCCATATATGAAATTTAAGAAGAGGAAACTAGGAATTAAAAGCGGATTTTGAATGGCAGACTGTGATCATTGCGCTGCTATGGCAGTATAACCTTGATTAAATGCAGAGCAATACTAAAGTAAAAACAAAGCCCTGCCATGGTAACCTAAATTAACTACTGAACCAGATCATGCTGATACAGAAAGCTGGTGTTTTAAGCTATTTCACTCGGGCTCGAGAAAATCTTTGACTTTCTAGAGGGCATAAAATAAAGTCAACCTTCCGTGGCCGCACAGCTCCCATTGTTCTGTTCCCCGCGTTCTCCTCGGCCCCTTGCCTGACGAGCCGGGAACGCAGATGTCGAGATCCTTGCTCTGCATCCGTGTCAAGTTCAAGTACGGGAAGTTTAGCTCCTTGACTCCCCCCCCCCCACCTCCAAGTCACTTGTCAGTAAAAGGTTGGGCGATTTATTGACCAGTGCAGGATGCCTACTGTCAGTGCTGAAGGAAATATGAGAGGGGGCTGTCGCTACTGTTCTGGAGCTCATTGATAATGACATACCTGCCTCTGTCACCCATTACCCATACTACAAACTACTTAGACCTAACTGAAAAATCAATAGCCTACTTGCACCGGTTCCTGTGGCTGCCTCCTTTGATTGTCAGCTCCTGTCTAGGGTCAGCACTTACATGAAAGGGGCTGTGACTGCCTGATGCTTTCAGGACAACCTAACGATATGAAACTAGCCAACAGAACAGTAAATTCTGTCCCCCTGCCCTCCTCATCAATTAGGCTTTGACTAGGCTTGCCTGTAGAAACCTGACCTTTTAAGTTTAGGTGAATATGGAACTAGCTGAACACGCCATTGCCCTCAGCGCTGAGCCAGGAAATCCACTGACAGGTTAAACAAAACAGAAGGTTGTAACTGTCATAATTTGCATTGCACTTTCACGCCAACAAGGGTGTTATCAGTGGGGGCAAGCCCTGGAACACACAACGCAAGCACCCTAAGTCACTCTCCTCATAAATTTTCAAGTGAAGGGAGATAAAACATAAATTCACAAATGACCGCACATTTCAAGCCCCACTTTCTTTCAAGTTCGCACTCTGGAAGCCCCCAAAGTACACAAACAATTCCCCCTTGGAGGCGCGCTGGCATGCAGATGCCAGTCAGAATGAACCTCCAGGACAGATGATGGATGGGGAAAAGCCACCTGCCTGCGCCTCTAAAGGACTCCTGTATTAGGTTTATTCTCCGTTGAGTATTTATGTGCATCAATACGAAATATTAATGGAAAATACAGAGGCACACACCTGTATTTTGGAGCAGCAGGTAGCCATAAATTATTTAAAAATCCCCAGAGAGCCCTAACTGGCACTTCTGAGCAGTATCCACTTGTACATCCTGCATCTTGGAAGTCCATTAGCAACTTCTAAATATCCCTGTGACTACAACTAAATGATAAATGTTACATTTTAATGCATGTGCCCTCCTCCAAAGAATATTGACAACCGTGAAGCAAAGAACTAAAGCAAGAAATCTCAGATCTAAAGTAAAGGCTGAACTATAATCTGAAGCTGAATACAACAGTTTTAGTAATTATATATAGTTTTTTTTAAAAAAATTAATAGCTGAATGTCTTGCTCCTCCTTTCTCCCAAATTAAATAACTATTAAAACCAAAGGAAAATATTTCAAAGTCCCTGATTAGTGCTCCTTTCTTATATATTAATTTTCAATCAAAAATTATTTTATGTCTTTTTATGCTCCTGCTTCCATGGGCCCACCATACCCAATATAAGCATTACTGGAAAATGCAGACAGCTTGAGTGAGCCAAAGAATTTATACAACTTGAACACCCAAGCTTCTTCATACCATGAAAGGACTGGCTACATCTATGAACTGTAGCTAATACTAACTTTTTGAAACTCTGAGAAAGCTAGGAATTTTCAGTGCATACAGGACTTTATTCAGTGCATACAGTTAACAACTGTTAATGCAAATATACAAACTGCTCCTAGAAATCTCAGGCAAGATTCAGAACAATAATTTAAGTAATGCTTTTTACTCTACCAGCTGGACCTTTTTAACTCGTGCACCCTTAATGGCACAAAACCACGCAGTGCCAGATACAGGAATGAGCTCTCAGTAAATAAGGGAGAGGAAATATGCTGCCGTTCGGTTTTCAGCGTTTAAGACTCGCTTCCAAAACTTCAGACACCCTTGTAAGCTTTACTTCTGAATGCTGCCTCAATACATGCCAGCTGCTGCACTTAGCTTATTTCGAATGCACTTTTTGAAATTGGAACTGAGAAAGGAAAACTGTTGAATTACAAAAAGACAAAAACTTATTTCATTAAGGCTTCAGACAATATGCTACACTGCAATAATATCTGTTACATAGTAACAAATATACAATGCTCTGAATACACACAAAACAGCACAAACGCAGAGAAGACTCCTTGAAAACGAAAGCACAGAACTGCATTAAAGGCCTTTTAGATAAACAGAATGGCAGTTAGAATTAATATTGTACTCCAAACAAACTACAGAGCAAACACTAGTTAAAAATGGTAGACCTAATTGAGTCTGGATGGTCCCCTTTACAGACCTAATGCAATGATTAACTATGCATCTGGTAGCATGTCAAGTCCTTTTTGTGTGCCTATCTGATAGTGAAGTGAAAGGGCATGGACAGTGTCCAGTCCCAGCAAGCAAATCATTTGGAAGCAGTCATAGCCATAGATCAAAGATTTTTCACTCTATCCAGAGTCTATTTAAACACACCAACCCAGCCCCTTGTTGCAGACAAAACCAGTTAGAAAATAAGAAAGACTCCTTGGGACACAAAGATAATAAAGGAAGATAGAAGTAGAAAATGAAGAAAAGAAACAGACTGGCAGAACCTTGATTTCCATAGGCCAAGACAGCTGGTTTACATCCTAGTTTTATTTCAGATGGTTAAAGAAAAGGAACAATTTCCATCTCTTAGATCACCAAATATTATTTCAATTAAGCTATGCAGATGGCTTCTATACATTATTTGAGCCAATGCAGTTTCCCCTTTCCAGCAGCGGGAGATAGTACCTTGAACTATTTTGCACACAGGTTTTACCTAATTCATAAGAAAATTAAAAAGAGAGCAGCATATTAACATGGAGAAATTATTTTGAAATAAGATATGCACAGTGAGATATAAAATAGGAACAGCTATGATTTGATTCTCTCATTAGAAGTAGCAACAAAACCCCTGCAATGGTTTTAGAAGTCGTAGTTTACTACTTTTATGTCAACGCAGTACTTTCAAAGGACAAAAATTCAATACCATGAAGTACAATACACAGAAAGTAGATGGTTCTAACTGTGCATTTAATTTGAATGTGGGAACAGTTACAAGACTGCTCAAACAAGACTTTTTCAAAATTAAATAAAAATGGCATGCTTTTTCTATCAGACCCAAAGTCAAAACAAAATTGCCTTAAAATACAGGGAGGAGAGCGAGGGAGAGACTTGATATACTCCGTGCTGGTCACCAGTGCTATTGAGAAGATTGAGCCCCCTCTGTTTCCTCCTCCCACAACACCCTTTCCCTTTATAAATTGCCCTCATCGAAACTCACTGAAAGGTTACAACCTGTACAGTGGTTGGTGAGGAGCAGAGGATTTCACACTGCTATATGCTGTACTGGAGAAAGCACTTTTTTAAACACAAGCCTATAAACAAGGAGCTTTTGCCTCTGGACCTAGAAACTGACATTTTAAAAGAGTATAACTCAGACAATTTTAGGTTAACTTATATATATGCTTTGTCTTGACAAGGCTGCATGAAGATTTTGATCTCTAAAATAGCTGTCCAACCAGTAAAATCACACAGGCTACTGTTTGTTGGCATCATTACGCATAAGCACAGAGACGTCAACATCTAAGGCAATAAACAGAGCAATCATCTGCAGCTACTGACAAAGAAAAGCCAAAAGCCTGCAAATTAATCTTTTTTTTTATTTCCAAAACTTTGATTTTGCTTATAACATCTTTGTACTTTTCGCGCTTTTAAAAGAAGCGCTGATTCAGCCTCGCAGCATTTTTAAGAACCAGACATTATCTCTGAAGCCCACCTCATATTTTTTCTCCAGCAAATAAGTGTTAATGCATTCAACTGGAGGTCAAGCTGAGAAAATCCTGGCATGTTACATGCTCTCGCTTCTTAAAAGTGATGTTATTAATGTCATTAATCAGTTATTATAAATAAAGACCAGCCAACACACACCAATTTGGTTATTTCTAATGGATGAAACAACATGCACCCACCCCAACTGCATCCCAACAAAAGGCCCACATGAAGTTTTAACAAGAAGAAAATTCTACAAAAGCACTAGAATTTTTCTTTTTTAGTACATGTCAAATTTTCCCTGATTGCCAGCTTATTAAAGGTAAACTTACAAAATGGTATTTAGCATTCAAACCAGTCTACAGCTAAAAGAAGTCACCATCAGTCACCATGAGAAAAGGGAAGATGCTACCTTTAATACAAAGTTCAAAGCATTAGAGAAAGTCCCTCAGCAGCAGATTGCTTATGGTTAAACACCAGATTATGAACACATTCACATTTTAAGACTGAACAGGAAAGCAGAAATAAGCTACTTAAAGGAGTAGTTGGAACCATCCCCTTTCCCGGTGAAGAAACGAAAGCTAGGGGAGACTTAGAAACATGTATAAATTCTTTAATTGCCATACCACTCAGTCTTCGCAGGGAAAAAAAAAGTACAAGATTCGTACAACACTTCAGGCTGATGAGATACATTAATGACGTTTGTAAAAATGAAATCATCTTTTCTCCTCGATGTGCCATCAACTAACTTCATACACAGAGACCTTAGAACAGATCAGCAGATACTAAACTCAAGCCATGACTCCCAAAAAGAGGTTCACACTGTATACCGTCGAATGCAAAATGAGTTTTATCCCTCAAACCCAGCACCGCATCGGCTGTAACTATTAACCCGGTTCTGCCGTGGAGAAACACAACGTGCATTACTGAATCATTTCTTTTCAAATCCATACATTCCCTGCAGCAGTTCAAGCTTCATCAGCAGTGCAGGAATGTATGAAAATGACAGGCAAAGGGCACTAGCTCTTTTCCCATACAGTTCTTCTATAAATGGAAGCAGAGTCCTACAAAGCACTTAAAGCTGAGAATGTTTGAAGACTGATCTCCAGGAAAAAAATAATACAACGCTAGGTTCCACGAGCAGATTAATTATTCTGTTTTCTGCAAAACTGTTTCCATTAAATAAAAGCACAGAGAGGAAACCAAGTGCTAGAAAATAATGGAACGCTAGCTGGGTCTCATCAGCAAAGCTGCCATGAACAAAGCGTATACAAACACATACATATTTCATATGCTATTCTTAAAAATACTTCTCAGCCCTTTTGGGAGCACCTGCTCCTGAATTCACTTTTCCCTCTCCCTCTCAGCAAGGGAGAGAAAAAGGACAGGCTTGGCAGAAATCCTTTAATAGCCTTAAGTCAATTTGATCAAACTTTGATTTACCTTAAAAATTACACCTTGTATCAGTAGCATGTTATAGAAACTTTAAAATACACGGCCATGATTAAAAGGCTCTGAAATATATAACGTATGCCACGTTGATAAGCTGGTCAGGCAATCAAATGCAAGTATGCTATATCATAACACAGCAAGAAACTTGCATGCTTATTGCTAAAACTCTGAGCCACTTTCCAGCTTTTCTCTTTTGTTGCTTTAGGGGTTAACACAAATACATAGCGTTCTCTTGAAGGGGAAAAAAAAAAAAAGTCTTAATGGCAGCCCTTCGCCGCTACTTTGCCATCCTGAGTGTGAAGAAAATACCATGGCACATCCCATGCCTGCACGGCTGGATTTACACCAGCCCGAGCTCCCTGCCGTACGAGCGGGAGGGGGCAGGAGGAGCCAAGGCAAGAGCAAACACTGCACACCGCGTCCCCTTTCCAGTATCTTTTTACAGAAGCCCTTGCTAACAAAACACTATAGCTCCAGGCAGCGGCATGCTGATGTTGGCACTGCTTAAACCAAACAAACACGATGTTTAACAGTCAAATAAAATGTCCCGCAGCCTCCCTAATGAATTTGTCAAGGACCATCAGATCACCCCCGCCCCTGCCTCATTAACTCAAGTATGATGAGACGGATTATAACGAGAGAATACAGATCAATCGGTCTGAAGACTTCAAGTGGCTTTTAGCCCTGAGAGTTTCCCTCTCTGCGGCACACACACGCACACGGTCTTTTTTAATGGAATACAGTATCTCCTGCTGCTGGAGGGGATGCCACTTCGTTTTATACACCATCAAGGAGCTGCTGATGGACTTCTACACTAACATACATAAAAGCAGAGGTGACAAGGGCTCTTCAATTATAGCCTCCTCGGATCCTGTTCCCCCTTCAATTATTCATCCCGGCGAGAGCAAATTCCGCCACAGATGAAGCTGGTCTTAATGCAGTGCTGCCACAAACGCCCAGACACGGGAGAGAAGGGTTTCACGGGCATTATTTGCTGGAAGTGTTTAAGTTTATTGCTCAAATGATGTTTCTAATTAGCGTCGGGGCAATAAATTAAAGTCAGCTTTTGTTTAGCTGATTTATTATTTACTAGGGCTTCAACCTCAGGCAGGAAAATTGGTAATGAATTGTTTTAAATCTGAACACTGGTAACGCTACATCATTAGGCACCTTTTCCGGGGGGGTAGGAAGGGAATCGCCCCCTCCTCCTGCTTTTACCCTGAAAAAAGGAACTCGTGTCCCCTCGCCATTGCCCGGGCCGCCTGAAGGCTCCGGCATCTCCTCCGCGCCCAGGACACGGTAACCCCTGGGCTGGGCGCTCTCTGCGGCAAGCGAGACCCCGCGGAGCCCTCCTGCCCAGCTCTGCTCGGAGGGTGGATGTGCAGAGCCCTCGGCGGCGCGGAGAGCGGTGCCAGCCCGGCAGCGAGTACGCCCCGGGCCGCCCCGGGAGCTTTGACGGCGGCGTGTGAAAGGGACCCCCAGCCCTTACTAACTCTTCCCTTTGCCGGAGGGCAGCCGGAGGCGAGGCGTAGGACCTGGCTGCTCCGCCCGGCCGGCCGAGCCGCGCAGAGAAGCTCCGCGCAAGCGAAGCGCAGCAATGCTCGCCCGGCGCTGCCGCCCGCGCCTACGGAGCCTCCGAGCGCCCCGGGCGGGTGCGGCCGCGGCCCC
>VZTA01001956.1:354018-380002 GCA_013398855.1 Mohoua ochrocephala
CCCGCCCGGGGCAGCGCAACAGGCGGCCCCGGCCCGCAGCCCCCCGGCACCGGGGGCTGCTCCTGCCGCATCCCGCCGGGAAACCCCCGGGAGCGGGGACAAGGCGGAGGGGCGCTGCAGCTCCCACCCCGCATCCCTCCCGCTCCCGTGAGCGGCAAGCCGAGTTCGTGAGGCAGAAAGCCCCCACCCCTCCATGCCAGGGGCCGGGGGGGCGAATCTGCCCCGGGATCGCGGCTGGAGGCGGAGAACAGCCTGCACCTGCTTCCAAGGGGCACGGCCACCCGCGGCCCCGGCCTCGCACGGGGCATTTCTGGGCTCACGCCGGGATTTTCGGGGTGGAAGGGAAGCAGCCAAGCAGCTCGTTTTGCTCGGAGGGCGTGTTCAGCCCCGCACACGGTCACCGGGCCGGTCAGTGTGTCCCCGCTGTGCCCTGGCAGCGACATTCCCGCCCCGCACGGCCCCGGCAGCGCCGCGGAACCCGGGAGCGCTCCCAGCGCCCCCCGGCACCGCCGCCTCGAAATCTGTTTTATTTAAATCACCAGCTCAAAGCAGCAGAAGAAAAAGGAGAAAAAAAAATAAAAAGGAGGGTAAAAATTTAAAAAAAAAAAAAAGTAGGAAAAAAAAAAGAAAAAAGGGGAAGGAAAGAGGTGATTACTCCCATTACACGTAAGTTTTGCTGTGGTAATGCCAAAACACAGCAGTGTATGTGGCCGGTTTTGGGGCTGGTTTTTTTTGGTTTTTTTTAATGTTGGAAATTAAAATACTGTTTCTTAAAAGATACACTGAGAATACCCATGGCACAGCCGTGTTTGAAGAACATTCACCAAACACATCAGGACCAACTAACTTCAACACACTGGTGGCTGCTCGCTCTGATTGCTGACACACTTGATTTGAAGTTCCACGGGCTTCCTCTAAAAATATGCTAATCTGCAAACATTTACAGAAGGCAGCGACTCCCCGGTGGCAATACAGAAAGTCTGAATTGTTTAAGTAAATATATGCATGTAAATTGCAAATAATAAAACTTTTCAATTTAGTGGAAAAGCAAAAAAGAAACCCACTCATCAAAAAAAAAAAAAAAAAAACCAAAACCCAAGCTATAAAAACCCCATCACAACAACAACAAAAAACCCCAAATGACCAAATACTGGTTTTGGTTTAGGCCTTGACCTTACAAAAAAACCCAAACAACAAAAAGCAAACACAAGCCCCTACCTCAAACCGACCAAACAAAAACACAAATGAAAGGAAATTTAACTTGCCATACAAAATAAAATGCAATTTATATGTGATCCTTTTGCCATAGCAATATCTGTCACTTGTAAGAAAGTCTTTAAAAACATTACTGTAAAGCTTTAACTGCATAGAACAAACAAAAATTTCACTTTCTTGCAAAACATGTTCACGTAAAGAATGATAACTGAGATTCTGGAGTTGTTCAACGTGAGTTGAAAAACCTTCTTGTCATGGAAAATATGCAGCTGATATTTAGGAAGGTTTTCCTGTAATTAACTCCCCCTTGAGGATTTTCAGTTAGCAGCAGTAAAATTACCATCAGTGTACTAACACACACCACATGCACTCTTACTCATTGCCCTACCAGCACTCTCTCGAAGATCAAAAAAAGTAAAATAGAACAAAACCACCTCAGGATGAAGTCCGAGACAATAAATTATTTTCCTTTTTTTTAAATTCTGGTCGTGTTTTTTTTTTCTTTTAAAGCAGGCAAACTATATTTGTTGTTCCAAAAACCTCATCTGCACTGTACATGCCTGCCATTTTTTGCTTCCTCTACTAGAATCTATCTTATACTGAAGATGCTGATTTCAAACTAGCCCTCTACCTATTCTTATTTAAGACTGAATTCAGAGCCAAGATCAAAGGTTAATACTTTTATACTTAGTACAACTTGTCCAAAATGTTACTACGTCCTTCAGTCGTTAGGAAAAAATAAAATCAGTACAGCAGCTTCCAAACCAAAGACAACCGGATAACAGAAATATTGCCCTATCTTTTTCACTTACTCAGATTTGAATTCTTGCCCCAGCTACTGATATTCTGCTGATTCAAAACCATACATCTTATGTATGTGCCTTTTTCAAAAGGAGGTTTTAGACTACAAATTATTTTAATCCATTTTTGCAAATTTTTGTCATCTCTTTGCATATGATGTTAGCAACCAATATTTCCTGGCATGGATGAAACGTGTGTTAAACTTAAATACAGCTTAAACACAGGCACAGGAAGAGGCCTGTCTACACACCTGCAGACACCAGCTACTGCAAGACAGCGAGACATCACACTCTGAAGCAGAATCTGCCTTTTCTGTACTGACTTGAATAAAGCAAATCTGCTCTTTCTGTACTGATGTGAATAAAGCACTACATCTGCAACCAACGCAGTTGTGCCCACGTGAGGATCTGCACAGAACAGAATATATTCCACATGGATTCACCTTCTGTAGATAAATGCACTTGTGTAGGTAGGCCATGGTCTAGTTCTCTTTATATATTTACTGGTTAGAGATATTTATGATGGAGCATGACATCACGTGACAAACTCCAATCCCACATAAGCACAGAGCTATATTACGCTGGATTTCATATTTCAGGTCACAAACCCTGCTCTGCCTTCTCTAACCACTCTGCCAGGCCTGCCTATGTTGGTGTGAGCAGACCCTCTGGCTCCAACCCTGCAGCTCTAAGCACACACTCCCATACACCTTTCCAAGATCAAGATCTCCAGGCACAGCCTTTGTACAGCCCTGAACCCAACAGTCTGCCAGTACCCAACTTCATTATTATAACTCATTCGTGTAATTCCATGCAATCCTTCCCAGCCCACTCTGTGAGACTCAGCTTCATCAAGAAGCTTTTTGCAAATGGATCTCTGCATCTGCAGCAGGTTGTGTTTATTCCAGTTAAATCTCCGTAACGCTTGGGCGCAAAAATAACAGTTTGTCTTACGTCACTGAAGGAGCTCAAGGCATTCCTAGAATGACAAATTATTTTAAATTGTTTGTCTACAACTTAAACTTATATGCAAAATACAGCTTTTTAAAGCTATTTGAGAAATAAAATATCAGAAAGCATGATACTGCTCTTTTTTTAAAAAAAAACCCCTGGTAATTATACCAGGAAAAGCAACTCAAGGAAAAGGTGCATTAAAAAAACCCTTATATGTTGGGTTGTTTTTTTTTTTTGCAAAGGGCTCCCAGAAGCTTCCCTCTACTCTTCCTATTTGTCTAAAAACATAACAACGGAAAAACCAATCACTTTCAAACCAAGTTTTTTAAACATTATTTTTAAAACTTCTTTTTCATCCTTCTTGTTGAGGCAGAGCAAACTAACCAGTCGACTGCAGTACTGGAGATGATCAGCTGCTGGTCCCTTGCAGCCACAAAGCCCTGAGCTCCACCTATTGCCTTGACGGAAATGCTACAGACTGTTTTAATCCCCCTCTCCCCAAATTTTTAAAAAACATCAATTAAAAACCCCAACAAATCACTTGCTAAACAGCTCGATAAGGTACCTTCTAGCAGCTAAAGATTCCCTCACAAAATATTGCATTTTGGGGCCAATTTCAAAATACCAACATGTTTACTCTTTTTTTTTTTTTTCTTCACATTTCTTCAAGCATTTTGGCTCAATTTCTAAACAGTAGGTGACAGGAAGAATAGAAAAGAGTTAACTCCTTCCATCCCAAACTTTCTACCACAGCACCTTCACCTCTCTTTCCTTTCCCCACAACACACCATTAGACTGACTTTTATAAATAGCTAGTTTGGAAGGATCTTTTTTTTTTTTTTCCCTTTTCCCTTTGAAAAATTACCTAAAGCCTTTTTTTCCCAAGCAAGTTAATGTGAACTTGGGAATGGCAATTAAATTGTCAGAATTAAAAAATTTGTTTTTAACTAGAAGGTAGCCAGAAGTATAGTCATGGGGCTGGTATTGATTGTCTGAACAGAGAACATTAGTCTTCAGGTATTTATTCTGCCACCTCTGCACCAGAGGTTCTCCTTCAAATCAAATCAATCCTTGGAAAAGATTGGTTCTTGCTACTAAGACACATAACTAGGCTGCAACAGAGCTGATTGTTGTTGTTCTCTCTAGGTTTTGCTGAACAATATCTGGGCTTCCAGTTGTTTCTGAATCATTTTCACAGTTGCAAATTGGGATGATTCCTGCACTGTGAGTTCTCTGGGGTGGAGAATACATCTGGTTGTATTTGAAAGACACCAAGCAGTTGATAATGTGTATCTTCTAATGAAAGTGAGCTAAAATTCATGTTATCAAGCATGGTTACTGCTTGTACTGTTCCATTATTTATGCATTATCTTCCCCTGCCTCCCTTTTGGCAAAATCCCTTATGTCCAATTTCAGGTTTTGGTCTGTGATGTTTTGAAAAAACCTTAAATAGGCAGTAGGGAACCTTTTACACATTATCTAAAAATGCTTTTGCTTCAGAGGCATGTAAAATTAATTGAAATGGAATAATTAATGGTAAATTATTGACATGAAATTGTAACATACTGCGGCAAATACTCTGCGAATCCTAGGGATAGCTACATCATGAAAACAGGGCCTGAAAGTCTGGTTCCAAAAAAACTGAGAACAACTGGAATTTCTGAGATAAAATTGGTTAATATTAGAAGTTTATAAACACAGTTCAGAAAGAAATGGATCAAGTGGCCACTCCAGGCCAACTGTACTTTCTAAAAGTCAAGGGAAAAAAAAATACCCAAACCAAACAAAAAACAACACACCAAGAAAGCCAAATCCAAAATGAAAAAATAAAAATCCCAACTATCTTCGCATTCCCGTACATTATATACAGTTTCCAGAAGAACTTGAATTTGTACTTTGGTCATCTATTTTACACCTTGCCAGTGGAAGGTCTTGGAAAAAGACAGTTGCATGTGTACACACAGTTAGGCAGAGAGCAACTATCTACAATTTCAGAAATCACATTAAATTATGACTTAAGGTAATTAAAATATTCACTGGATAGATAAACAGAATGACAACAGAAAACAAAGGCAGCATGAAAATTCAGAATAAAACAATATGAGGAAATTAAATATAATACAAGACTGTTAGGGATGTCAAAATCTGAACAGAAAGGCAGACAGAAAACAATTAGGTCTATTTAAATTACCAGAGTTAGTAACCAGCTATGCCTATTAGCTACTTATGAAATAGGGCTACTATTATTCCCTCTTCCTTTGTATTGACAAAAATTGTTGTCCTGTCAATTACAAACTGATTATAAGCCACAGCCCTTGAAATGCAGCATGGATTCATGAAAATATCACATTAGTATGAAATATGAATAATTGCATTACCGTGTGTTAACTTATGGAAGAATAAGTTATGCAACTATAAATGGTTGCTCTAAATATTTTTCAGTAAAAATAAAGATATTTTTTACATTTTGATAAACAGTATAAAGATTAAATACAAAAATACAAGTAGAATATATCAAATTCTGACAAGATCTATTTAACTTAAAGTACACATAATATTAAAGGGGGAGCAGTTGTTGTTCATCCATGGAGTATTAAACAGAAAAAACCCTAATGCCCTAAAGTCCATGGTGTAGGAACAGCACATAGTATTAAGAACAACAAGCCCCAAAGCAAAAAGTGGGTTAATTAATTCTACATCTTGTTCCTCTTTCTATAGTCAAAGATGTAGGGCTCCACAAACATTGCTTTCAGATCACTTTATTGACTATTCTCTGTATGGTCATTTATTTCAGAGGACTGATGTCACATTTGGCATTATATCAGCTGACATATTGTAGACATTTTCTTCCAGAAATGGCTCTTTAAGGCTGAGTGCAAGAGGTTAAGATGCCTGATGGAAACCAACTTTACGACAGTGACGTTCTTCTACATTCATACAACACTCTCAACAATCTAAAATTAGCATAAAATGTATCCCTCCACACAATTTGCGTGTGCATATGTATGCACCTATGCATGCAGTAATTCACAAGCTAAAAAAGAAAAAAAAAAACCAAAACCCAAACTAAATTGAAATTATTTGCTCCGTGACATGTGCCTTCCAGGTGAAGGGTACTCAGCTTTAATTACAAGCAAATTATTTTTAAATACAAGATTTTTCTACCTTATCCGTGTACCCTCGTGAGACAGCAAAGACAAAATTCTGTGCTAAACTCCAAAGTTCACTGGCTTTGTGTGTGGTTTTATTTGCTTGTTTATATTTTGATTTACTACAGAATTCTCAAACTGACTATTGTATTAGTTTGGTAAATACATTCCCCTCTAGAAGGGATGCAGCACCTTATAACTGACTGATCCCAGGTTATGAAATGAGGAGTAATAACTTGTAAAAAAAGCAATCTCCTTTTTTAAAATCTCCAGGTAGAAATCACCATTATCATTTTGCTGCTGGAACAACACTTCACACGCCAGCATTTGCTACTATTTATTCCACATCAAATTCTTGCAGAAAAACTTGAGGACTTAAGCAAAGGTACAGTTTAGCCTGTAGAAGTGTTATTTCTTTTTTAACATATCTGTAACAATAGGCAGATACGTGCTAACTGAAATAATCGCCGTGGATTTCTGAACAGGAAAAAAATCTTCTTCTGAGGTTACTGAAGTATAAGCAGGTAATGTACACGGAAGCCTGTCCAGGGATTAATGGCAAAACTGCACCCGCTTTTCTTCTGCTTAGTGAGGACTGTAACTGTTGTATGCAAGGTATGCACAACGTGCCAGCCCAGCTAAGATGGAAAGAAGGGACTCAGCAAACAGCAGCATTGCTGCTGTGAAGGAATCCCAGGTTATCTCCGCATGGGAAACACGCCTGAAACGCAACACCAAAGGCCCTTGCTTTGGGACCATTTGCCAGCATCCTACAAGGACGAAGGTCCAGCCTTTCCCACCACGTCCTGTAACCTGCTGCTGGTGGCAGGAGGCAGATTTTACACTGACCATGCTCTCCGGCTGCCCTGAGTGTCGCTTCAGGATGTGTCGATCCGAGGGGGTTACGCACAAATCGTCGCCGGCGCCGCAAGTCATCTTCCCAGTAGTCGAGGCGCCAGAACTCACGAGGACGACTACAATGAAACAGAGGAGCCACATATGTTAGCAATTATCAACCAGCATGGTAGCGCTGAATTTCTGCATAAAGCTCTCCTTGTTTGCGCTGCTTTTGCCTTTTTTTTTCCTAACCTCCCCCCCTTTCTGCAATCTTTTACTTAGGTATGTCCTTGAAAATAACAATATCACCTTCCAGTCTAAGGAACTCCTTTCCCTTTTTTCTTGGAAGGTGAAATGAGCACTAAATACATCATTTTGAAATGAATTGCTGACAGTGTGATCAGTTTCCCCACACTCTAGTGGCATGTGCTCCGATTTCAGCCTCATTTCAGCCTCAGCAGGGCACCTTTCTCAGTGACTGCATTTATAAACCAGAATAGGGAAAAGGCTATTATAAATATGGTATAGCATTACCTATATTAATCAAAGTCTGTCCCCCTTCATTTTTCTTCCTAATTTGTGCCTTTTTGCACAAGGTCAGTAAATCACGCCATGAATTCTTGGTCCAGAAAGTGTTAACTTTAATGAATACCTCAGTTACATGGCTATGTATGTGATAATAAAATATTACTCTGTTTAGATGTGCAGGAATTTAATTAAAATAATCTCTTAAAATATTCATTACATTTAGCCCCTGAGGCTTAGAACAACACGAGAAAATGCATTTCTTTTCCATTTACTGTTTTTAAATAAACCATTCCAGGAGAGTGAAACAGCAATCTATTTTCGAGCAAATCAGATTGCATTTCTGGTTTATGTAGCTGTGTTTTTACATTTAATTAAAAACTACATGTTATGATGTGTAATAATTGCTACATAGAAAGCATACTTTTAAAAAATTACATCTAGAATAGGTTATATCAGATTCATTATTTTCCATTTTACGCTCCAAATATACGTAGATCTTTTTAATACGGTCATATATAAGTGCCAGTTACTATCTGCTTAGATGATCGTGAATGAATGCCACTGTAAAATAATATTTTAGTCCAGAGAATGTACAAAAAAATGACAATTTCAGGTATGGCAAATAAACAAACAGAAAATGCCCGAGGCACAGAATAGTCATGATACCCTGAAAACGTGTACGTTCACATTAAAAAACACTGACTTTGTTTGTTTACAGAGCCAGTAATAAAACAATAGATGAAAATGCAGATATAGATTCCATTTCTGATCCAGGAGCTAATAGAAAGTATACCCGTCAACACTGACAAATGAATAGGCACAACTAATTTACAGATCGCAATGTTAAAAATACTTGCTATCTACATTTGTAGTTCTGAGGTTTAAAGGCAGAAATTAGTTTTATTTAAGGTAAATCAAGGTTTCAAGCAAATGTAGTGACAAAGTGATTTGCATAACACTACTCTCAAACACAATTCGTAGACATTAAAACTTCTGAATGAAAATAATTTCATAGAAATGGAGGCCGTCTTTGCATTCTTCATGAAAATTCTATGCCTATTCCTAACACCAAAGCCTAACAGTCTAACTAACAGTGTTAGTCTTCATCTTGCTAATTGCCTAATTTCAGAAAAATACTGAAGTATTGGAATCAAATTCCCCTGTATCTTATTTCCACGCTTGTCTGTATTACAGTCACGCTAAAATTGGGATGCTCTGATTTTAAGACCCAATGATTTTGGAATAATTAACCAAAGAAAAACTACAAAATACAGGAAGATATGGGTTTATTCAAAGGTCAATTAATAACTTAAAATTCTCCATTAGCGATTATAGAAAAAAGGCAGAACACAGCTGGCTATGTGCATGCCTTTGATAGTCGTAGAGCATGGATAGGCACTTCATCATTCTGCCTTCCTACATTTATCTGTTAAAATTATTATCAAATATCAGCCAGGATGCAGTCGTGAATCACAGCCTGCTCCTCGTCTTCAGGGGAATGATACAATGAGGGTCTATTCATCAGGGTGGCAATCGGCACGAGTAATTAGTTCCCCGGACTGGGATCTCCTACAAAGCTTATTTCAGCCGGCACCACAAACATATGACAATGAAAAGCTAATGGAAGCCGCTAAAATTTGTTAACCTCTTCTGCCATCAATCCTGCTGGTGTTCTGGGCTACAGTATTATGCAAAGATGGTAAATTATTAATTTGTCATTCATCTACCTCGCCGCAGTTTTGATAGAATTAAGTGATGCCATTCTTCTGGATAACAATTACAATTATAGCACATTACAAAACTATGCTAAAATTATTAGGAAAATAGGTAACAATGACCAGGCATGAAGTATTATCCTGAAACATAATATATCTTTAGTCCCTTACTTTTATTTTCAGTTCTGCATACAAAATTTGCATAGGATTCCATCTCCTTCAGTGGTGCAATGATTAGTCACACACAACTACAATAACCACTATTGGCCTGTGTATTTGAGTATTTGTAAGTATTGGCAACCATTGTTTTATGAGGGAAAAAAATTATCTACTCTTCACACATAGAAAAACATCCAACAAAACCCTGCAAAGCCAAAAATAAACACCTGTGTTGACTAATTGTTACAAGTGAGCCATTTTTGAGAGCAACTACTGGGAGAAACGCACTTTAGAACCAATATAAACCAGTACACCACACAGCTACTCCAGCACACTGCCTTACTAGTGAGAGCAACCAACCACTGCAGCCCCATCCCCAAAGGCAGCGCTGCACCACGCTGACTTTGTACCTCTGCAAGCAGGGGGAGACAGAAATATCGCTCTGATTTGGGCAGAACTGACTGCTGGTCAACTGAAGGACTGTGAAGCAAAGGGCCAAGGAGGCAGATTTTGGAGACAGTGCAGCATCCACAGGGCACATTTGAGAGCAGGAGTTCCCGGCCCTGCAGTAAAGGCTGCCATATGGACTGAAGGTGCTATATGGACTGGATCGATGAACATAAGTACTCAATTAGTCTAAGTGCAAGAGCAACATTGCTCAGGGGATCGGGGATTTATGAATTATAAATCATATAATTTGCATGGATTTGTCAGGGCTCCCTCTAACATGATACACAGTAATTAGTGGTTCCTTAGTAACAATATTGACTGAATGGAAACAAAGCTTTTATATTAAGTGTTTTATTCAAATAGCATGACCATTATATTGCTTTATTTTTCCAACAGTTTCCCAAATTACCAGGCTACATACTCAGACCTGAGAGAAAACCTTCCTCCCATTCCCATGCAACTAACTTAATTGTTAAAATTGTACAGAGATGAGATCAAATTGAGAATGACCAATATAACCTGCTTCCTCAGGATTTAGTGTCATGAAAAAAAGAAGTCACTTCACTGTGGACAGTGAGGAAAAGTCTAAATGCCCATTTATTTCCACTCCCAGAACAAGAAAGCTGTATCTCCTACCAGTTTCAAAGATTAGGACAATTTGAGACAAAACTTACCAACTCCCGTATAGTTTTATGACAGTGTTATAGCAAAGGAATTTTAGGCAAGGGAATGGCCTATTGGTCCTCGTACCCTTACAGATTTAAATTGAATCCAAGTCATACCAGAGAACGAGATGATCATGAAATTGCTGAAGAATTACTTCTTGTAATCTCTTACCCATTGGGTATTTCGAGATACTCTGCTGTCCCAGAAAAGAAACAGTCAACGCACCAGTGTGAGGTGTAAAGGGACTGTGTGAGGAAGGGAAGAGGAAAGAAAATGCAAACCTACAAAAGCAGTAGTTTGAGAGGCCTCAGGGCTGTACTCAGGCTACCAGTTAAGTGAGAATGGATTTTAGCACACCACAGAAGCCCCCATTCAGACCCTTACATGAGCGAAGTAGCAAATAAACAAATACAGCACAGAAAAGAGGAACAAAGAAATTGAAAGAAAGGTAAAAGAGCACAGTGTTCTAGAAATCTTCAGAGACAGAGGATGGCTAGAGCTCTAAAAGACCTCTTTTATCTAGAAGGCTATCTAGCCTTAAAGGCAAGAAAACCCACTTCGACAAAAGGCAATCACAACAAACTTAAAAGCAGAAATGCCTACGTGAAGATACCAAGATAAATTTTGAGATTACACACTCCTTGTCAGAACTCTAACTGTAGAGTTAAGCAGGTGAGTCAATCTCCAAACCTAATCAATCCTTGGTCTCTTTACTAAGACCATCAGCAAGGCAATCAATCAGTGATGAAAATTCCTAAGGTGCAGATGCTCAAACACAGACACTTAGGCTAAATTAGTTTCATAGACAGCCAAAAACAGAGTGGCGACACTGCCTATTGCATCAGGAACAGGAGCACAGATCTGAAAGGAAATCTAAAACAAGGCAGCTCCACGATTTCTCCATCACTAACTCCACGCCTACTCCAACTTCTGGTTATAATTTACTACACACTTTGGTTGCAATGGCTCATCAAATGCAGAATACCAGGTGTTCCTTCTAAATCACACAAAAAAGCAATCAAAGAATGCAAATAGCGGTGCCCAACTTTTAAAGAAAAGATAAGCCAGATTATTTTAATGCTGTTCAGGAACACTTCTTGGTCTACATCTACAACTTTTGCTTCCATGTAAAATGTTTCAAGAACTCAAACCAGGTACCTTCTGCAATAGACACAAACATTTTTCTCAAAAAACCCAAAAAACAAAAACAAACCTACAAAAACCCCAACAATAAGCATTTGCATTTGAATCACAGAATCATAGAACTGTTTGGGTTGGAATCCTAAGGATCATCCAGTTCTAACCTCCCTGCTGTGAGCAGGGACACCTTCCACTAGACCAGTTTGCTCAGGGCCCCATCTAACCTGGCTTTGACCGCTTCCTGGGATGGGGCATCCACAACTTCTCTGGGCAACCTGTGCCTGTGCCTCATCACCCCCACAGTAAAGAATTTCTTCTATCTAATCTAAACCTGCCCTCTAAGTTTGAGGCCATTTACCCTTGTCCTGTCACTCCATGTTCTTGTAAAAAGTCCCCCTCCATCTTTTTTGTAGCCCCTTCAGGTACTGGAAGGTGCTCTAAAGTCTCCCTGGAGCCTTCTCTTATCCAGGCTGAACAGCCCGAACTCTCTCAGCCTTTCCTCATAGGAGAGGTGCTCCCTCCCTCTGACCATCTTCATGGCACTCTGGACTCGTTCCAACAGGTCCATGTCCTTCCTGTGCTGGAGCCCCAGAGCTGGATGCAGCACTGCAGATGGGGTCTCATCAGAGAGGAGCAGAGGGACAGAATCCCCTCCCTCCCCTGCTGCCCACAGGGCTTTGGATGCAGCCCAGGACACATTTGGCTTTCTGAGGGCAAAGCTGTGAGGGCACACTGCTGGGTCATGTTCAGCCTCCCATCCACCAGCACCCCCAAGTCCTTCTGAGCAGGGCTGCCCTCAATCTGCTCATCCCTCAGCATTGATTTGATTGTCAATCCAAAGATAAAAGTGCTGAAGTTCTGGGAAATACTGCAAAGCCTTTGGTGGAGTACCTCCAGCAGACTGCAGGGCATCCTGTAATGTAAGAGGCTGCTTGATCTCGCAAATTGAAATCCGTTGCATTTCCATTCAGCTGGATGTCCAGAATATTAACTAAAATCTCTCATATTTTGCATGTAATAGTAAAATGCAAGGTATGTTCCACTAAAAGACTCAATAAAATGTAATTTCAGAAAGCAAGTAAAACATTTTCTGAAGCACTTCAATACTCGTAATGAGCTTTCACAAACTGTGATCTAAAAAAGCAAGTTACACAAGAGCATACAATGAGCACACTACTAGCTACTTGTCAATAAACATTTTTCTAAAAAATGTCTTGTACGTATCTAGATGTATTACTGACTTGCAACATAATCAAAAATATGTAACACACTTTGGAAAATAAAACATTGACCTTGATGACAGCAAAGCAAACACCAAAGATGTTAACAAGCAAGTTCTCAGCAGCACTACCAAGTTCCACATTTCATGCAGACATCCCATGCACAAATGTTTGCCATGTGGCAAACCTAAATCAGAGTACTGATGCAGTAGGGAAAATCACTTTTTCAGTAAATCAGGCTCCTAACCTGATTCCCACTTTGCCCGTGTTACCAAAGCACACAGGAAAAGATTTGATTAGTATTAAGTCAAAGTTGCAACTAAAATATTACTTGGCCAGCTACACTCTGTATTTCACAGCACTTCACTGATAATGTATCTACTTCAGAACATTAAAGATTAATTAAATCCTGATAAGTGCATTGAGATCTTTGGAAATGCTGCCTGCATTACCTATACTTCCTTCCATGGCACAACCTGTTGCAGTTCAACTCCCTCTCTCAGCTGCATTCACGCTAGCATTTGTGTGGCCACACTAAACCAAATCACAGTAACTAGCTGGGATTATTAGAGTTCATTGATTTTATTCTGTTTTATATCAGTGACCTGTTCACCCTGCAGCCTCACCAGCAACTATGTGACTAAAAATAAGGGAAAGAGATGTGCAGACGAAAGGATGAGGAAGAATATCAAAAAGACGATTTCGCATGTAATATCAGGTAATCATACTCTAATATTAACAGAGTCTTTGCCTTCTCACGTTATCTTCATTTTTCCCACACATATTTCATAGTTTCAGGATACAGACTTCCACAAATGGAAATAACTGGGAATCCTTAAGAAAAAAACCTCATGTGCATGCAGGCTCTTAATCTCTGCCACAGTCATTGCTGTAGTAACAGGAACTGGTCATAACAAAGGCCCAAGGCCACTGAGTACAACTTCTTTGGCATAATATCAATTATGCAGAACACTACTGTAATCCATTAAATCAGCACAGTCTATTTACTTCTCCTAACCCTTCTCCAAGAAAACATTTGGCTTTGTCTGTAAAGGATTTTTTTTTTTTCCGAAAAGGACTTTTGCCTTTATGTGTGCTTCAATTTTATCAAAAAGTGTGTACGGAGGGGGGCTTCCTGGGTTTGTTGAAGAGAGCAGTGTCGTTCTTCCTTGCATCTTTCAGAAGAAAGAGATGAGAAAAGCAGGCACAACAGGGGCATGGACTTAGCACAGCACTCTGAGGACTCTGCACAGCTGTAGGGGACCTTCGTACAGTTTAAACCTCAGGTGCCTCCAGCGTAGAGGAAAAGAAGGGAACGCCAGCAAGGGAAGCCAGTCTTAACAGATGTTTCATGCTATTTCCCCATATAAACAAGACAGTACAAACAGCACAGATCCGTAATTCCTAGATTTTGCATTTTAAAAACTAGTAGAAATGCTGTTAGCATGCTTCTATATACAGTCAATAGGATATTATCTCTTTGTCTCACCCATTAGACACCGCAGCTACAATTCCCTGCCCAGGCCTCCTGATTTCTGCGTTTTCATGGAATCATACCAAAAATCCATTCCCACCTTACAAGCAGGCAAACAAACCTAGAGGAACAATGCCAGTTTCAGATACCATAGAGACTCTTCTCTGCACTGACAAGCTTTGAATTCCTCATTTAAAAAGCAATCCAGAAAAAATGTTGACTATAAATGTTTCAGTCTCCCTTTACGCATTATAAAGCACCATGTCAGGGAAAAGACAAGCCCACCTTTAAGGTGTTGCTGTCCTAGATAATGGTGTTATTAACCTCCAGTTTAAAAACAGTTCTGTTTATGTATGAGTTTATGTATGCTCTTCTTTGATCTTTATTAACCCCTTGGTAGCTAACCACAGTCCCGGCTTTTTGGAGCATGCTTTGAAGTGCTGGCATTCCAGTGCACGCTGATACTTCAAAGAGGGCTCACTCAGGGACATGGTACAGTACTAATCATGCATTCTGCAATCACTGTCTTATCTTAGGCTGGTCTTATTATGATCAGTCTAAAATAAAGCTGCACTTCCAAAGATGTCGCCATGAGACACAGTTCAATCCATGTTGCTTTTCTGTCAAGATTAATTATAAATTAACTGAAATGAAAACTACTCCACTCTTCTACCAGAAGTTAACATGAACACTTTCTTTTGGCTTTCAGCAAAATTAATTCAGACATGATTTAGACACAGAAGAAAGAACATATAGCAAATTTGCTGCTGGATGCTTTGGCTTAGTTGCTCATAAATCTTTGCAAATCTCGCACATCCTACACCCGACTGCAGTCAACAACATTTGTTTTGCAAAGTAACTACAGTTCATACAGACCCCATAAACTGCTATTCATATTTAAAACAACAATAACTCCCAAAATACACAAAAAAATAGGTACACTGCATCTCGCTGGAGGTTTTTTGCTGTTTGTCTGATAACTTGGAATTTTAGTCTGCAGTACTTGGTCACCCCTTCCTTGCCAAAATGAGCAACAGATTGCAAGAGTAAGTGTTGAAGGATACAATATGACAAAGGAGCCAGCTCAATCTTTATCTCCTTAGCCATTCCTGTTCCGACGCTTTCACCTTAAGCACATGCATAGGAAGCACCTATTTATTTTCCCACTAATTACAGCAACAGCAGGTTTTCTGGGAGGAATAATGTGCATTGAAATATTACAACTCAGATCAATTCTTTCCAGTAGCTTGGAATTTGACATCATAATCTTTCAGCATTTGTGGATATAATATAGGTCAACTTTTGACCAAAACAAGAAAATCTGGTCAGTTCTGTGATTTTGTTTGTACATTGTTCTGACCCTCTAATATTAAACACAGGAATTACAGTAAAGCTTCTCCTAAAATTCTTGGATTTGACCTGCCCCAAACATTTCATCTCTTCTAGAAGAAACAGGACGAAATCACACTCCCATATATCTACACTTTAAGAGCTGTGGCTAACCTGTATCTTTTTTTTACAGCTCTCTTAACAGCTGGATACTTTTCTTGCTTCCATAAAAATGTAATAGTGCACCCCTCTGATTCAATAAATACTTTTCTGCTCTAGGTTCTTCTACAGGAAGTTAATTTTTTTTTTCTCTTTTGTACATATTTTTTCAGAGTCCTCTGCCAGAAAGGTCTAAAGTAACTGGGGGGTTTTACTTGATTTTTTGAGGGTTTGTTTTTGGTTTTTTTTGCTTTTGGTTGTTTGGTTTGGTTTTGTTTGGGTTTTTGGAAGTTAAAATTACTATCTATTAACCAAATTAACTCAGCAATTCAACAACCACCATAGAGAGGAACAACAAAGATGAGACTTAGGTACAACTTTGGGGTTTTTTTAAACATAGAATAATAGAGAGAAGACTAACCTCCCTGAGGTCTCTAAACCCTAAATATCAAAAATACATTAATTTTATCTTTTTATTGTGGACAGAATTTGAGTGCATCTGAGGACACAAGAAAATTCCCCCTTCAACCTCTTGCTTAACCACAAATAAATTTGAACATTCTTGTGCCTCTGCTCGAAATTATGTAAGGGGGAACAGGCAACTCTCTAAAGTCCACAGCACATTTAGCTACTGTTAAACAGCATCTTGGGAAAGGAGTTATCAATTCAGATTGCAGGTAAGGATACTGAAGCCTTAGAGACACCCAACTTCAATAGCACCTGCATTTCTTCTACTCTCCGATATAATTAAAATCAAACCTTAAAAAAAAAAAAATCCCAGCCAAAATCTAATAAAATCAAGTATGATTTGATTTAAAGGTTAACACTTCTGTCCGAGATTTAATTCGGGATTTAAAATCTGAGGAGGGCAAAATCTGGGAAATGACTTCACTGTGTGATGACTGCAGGAACACATGTAAGAGAGAGCTGAAGTAACTGCAAACATTGTACTGCCCTCTGAGACAGGAAACAATAAGCACAAGGCAGCAAGACCATTGAGAAGCACATGGAGCAAGACTCCTGTTACCAGACTAGCACAGCATCCTTAGGAAACAGCAACAGGACTCAACTGCCTTTAAAAAGGCTTAACTTACTACATGCATTTCTCCTTTGAAAGCCTTGCAACATGTCTAAAAATAAAAACTCAGCACTGAATTATGATGAAGCACCATTTGCGGGACCACACAGAGAATTCTGTATTTACTGAAGGTTTACATGAAGGAAAAAGTAGCCTGAAAGCACACCTGCTCTTCTGTTCTACGTGATCAACACAGCAGGAGACAAAAGGTTGGCAATTCACAGGTGCTGCAGAGGGGGGCAAGTTCAAAACTGTTACTTGACATGGTCCTATCACAACTATTTAAGCCACTGAACTGCCTCTTGAGATCCACTGATGCCCCACGGGTCAGGAAGGTTGTGAAGCCCTCGTGACATTAACAAAGCAGAAGTGGGGAAGCCATCCTCATTGATGTCACCAAACCTACCAAAGGACTACTTGCAGTAAAGCATCAGCAACGTCAGAAGTGCTGAACCACTCAAGGTTCCTTTGATAGAGTAATCCAAGGGTTTAGCCCAGGATAAAACCTTGTACACCGACACATCAGAAGCTGCTAACAGAGAAGATGCAACTTCTTTTCTACAGCCACCCCAAGAGAGAAATGTAACTCAGTAACAAACACTTGGACTGATCAATACAAGAGATATTGTAATATTATTTCCTCCAGATATTCTTACTTTACCCTCAAGACTAATATTAAATGCTAAAATCCAACATTATATAATAGCATTGATAAAAAGACTGGAAAATGAAAGCTTAAGAAGCAACAAACCAGGAAATGTTTCCTGTTTCATTTCAGTGATTCAAACGTGAGCGTAACACCCACATCTTCTTTACTCTCTGCGTTAGCATCCATAGAGACACGTGTTTAAAAGACAATGACATTTCTTCTTCAGGGGAGCTATTATCTCTCTTGACAAGGCTTCCAGCTTCTCTCTCTTCATCTAGCTACTCCTTTATTTGTTTTTAAAACAAATTCACCAAAAACACTCCAACCAAACAACCACACACACAAACCACCAAAACAGTAGGAAAACCAACATACCTCTTTAGGTTCTTTCCTAACATTGAAACAACTTTCTCAGTATTAAGCTGCTCTTCTCAACACAGCAAATCTCATCGCAGAGGGGAATGAAATGGAAACAACACTGTCATTCCCAATAGGAAACAACTCAGCACCTCTAAGAAGCTCCCCAACAAAGAGGAGAACCAGGGGCTCTGGAGTAACTCACATGGGGCTGCAGACAAACCCCATCGCTCCATTGGGGCCACCAATCACTCCAGGGGTGCCCTGTCCCTGCAGAGGGGGGACATGAATGCACAAGGAACATAGAAAGAACACAGCAATGTCTGTACCTTTTCTCACCAAAGGTCTAACCTGAAATTCTGCATCCCAAAATGTCAGTGGTGGCTCAAGGAAGAACAAGATCAATCCAATCATGCACAACGTCTCCCCAAGCACTCTGCCAGTTTCCAGCTATTTTCAGCTCAGGGGGATTTCCTGAGTCTAATGTGGTTTGCCTATTTATACTCCTTCTTCCTCCTAATGTATTTCTCTTCCAAGTACTCATCCACAGCGGAGAAACAGACTTCAAACAAATCCAAGAACCAGCGCTCTCAACCCCCAAGCTTGGGAAGAATGACTGCAGTGAAAAACAGCAAGGTGAAACTGTGCACATTTCTGGGAATTTCGGTTCTAACCTGTCACTTCAGCACCCACGCAAAGCGTTCTCCAGAAACCTCTGTTTCTGGACTACAGAATTCCACCTGTGTGTTTATAAACCAAGCATCTGTATAGCAATACCGCTAATGTTCACACAAATCTATAGCTGGGACACTGAAGAGGAAAATCCTTTAGGTACTACAGAAACTCCTAACAAAACTATAAACGTCCTATTTAAAATCTGGAATGCAAATGTGAGAACAGAACAGGTCTCTGTAATAACCATACAATTCTCCACATTTTTTGCTGGAGATGTTAATTCTTGTTTTATGCAAATTCTTCAGAGAAGATTATTTAAGACCACACCACTGTTGAATTATGGTGCAGATACTTATAAGCATAATTTAAGTGTACTGCACCATAATGCACATTTTCTTCCTTGAACATAATCTCCCTCCTGCATATATAAACTGCATCTGTAATTATCTCTAGTCACACCTTCCCCCATTATTCAGCTTTAGAAATAATCATGTATTGTCCCTGCTAAACTAAGCTAACTTCTTTTTTTAGTAGTCAATGATGCAAAAAATGAAAGAACTCAAACATTTTGACACAGTTTGTAACACAACTTCTCCAAGAAACCTTGTTTACCAAGTATGTTAAACCCATCACAGAAAACACCCATAAAGAGAAGTCGTGGTAACAGACTTGAAAAGCATGGGTTTTTTGCAATTAGCTTCTCTCCTGACAGAAGAGTCAATTCAGAATGACATTCAAAATCAAAAGACTGTTGCATTTCATCATGAAAACTGAATGTTTACACTTTCCTTTTCAAAATAAAAAGCTTATGTATTTTGTAAGAGATTTCAAGGATAAGATAAAATGAAATGTTTTCCATTGCTGTAAAAACACTAACGTTTTCATGCATGGAGCATAAAAATCGTTAATTTACACACAAACAAGGCTGAGTTTTTTTAAGTGACTTACGAACTTTAATTTGGACTGTCTCGAGTACAGAATATACACACAGCTACTTGTACTACAGTTTGCAACTAAAAATTAAAAATACAGTAATGAAAACAATGGCAAAAGGACTCAAATAAAACCTGATCTTCTGCTACAACTTCTCAAGGTCACAGGATTCATTTTCAGTATCATGCACCATTAAAATTTACTTTGTTGTACCAGTCACTAAGAGGGATAGAGAATATGGTTTTCACAAAAGGGATGGCTTTCATCTAGACTTTCACCGTCTTTATAGGGAATAACTTCACTAAACTTTGGAAATGAAATACATGTGTGAAGCTATACGGGCAAGCAGCAAATCACAGCAATAGCTACGGATTACTTACCAAACCATATGATAGAAGTAACCAATCTTTGATACTAATCGCTGCAAGATGGTATTTTCCCCAAAAATTTCCCATGAGGGAAGGAGGCAGTGAGAGGAACAGAGACTGACTTGCCATCATCACAGAGATTACAGCACAATGCACGGGATTTGGAGGAGGAATTTTAATTTCTCTTTACTATATTTTAATAATGGTAATAAAATTTGTCAAGTCAAAATCAGCTATGTTAAGAGAATTTCACTTTTTTCACACAGAAGCTGTTGGCCAAAGTATTTCATTGGTTGTCTCTGTGCAAAGCTGCCAAATATGGCCCTGCTAAAGGCTTTGGAAGTCCACAGCCTGTGTACAAACAGTAGGTGCCTGCTGATGGCAAAATGCCTTTGAAGATGCTGCCCATCTTTCCCTGGGTTGTGCCTCTCAGACTGCCCCCATCACACCCAGACTGTGACCTCACGTGCATCAAACCCACCGAGAACAGCCTTGGGTTCTGTCCATGGCAAACAGGCACTAATCCCAAAGACCAATAAAGAACAATTCCTCTTGTCCAGAATTTTATCTACTACAAATAAATAGTAATAATAACAATAATAATAAAAAAAAAAACCTCTGAAATATTTTCTCCCTCTCTAAAAAAACTTCTCTGAAGCAGCTACTCCAGAAAGATCAAGACATTGAAACAAAGAAAACTGTAGTTATCTTCCATCAGTGCTATCTCCCCAACAATATAAGCAGCACAAAGAAGAAAATTACTTCACCAGATACAGGAGAGACAAAGAGCCCATGAGGCACCAAAGAAAGCATCTTGATGTGGAAGTCATGGAAGACAAACATGTGAGAGGGGAGGGATTATGCATCTGCTGGGGATCAAGCACAGAAAGGAGTTGGCAATCGGCTGGACAAGAGTCAGAGTACAGAAAGGGGAGCAAAACACAGGTCTGGCTGGACAAAAACCTGGGAAAAGTAATACAAGGTCAGAAAAGAAATCTGATGAAGAATTAATGAGGAAATGCAGTCAGGCAAGAGCAGAAAGAAGGCTGAGAGGGAGAATATTTCTCCTACAATGTCTGTATTAAGACAATGTGATATCAGTGATCTTGTTTCTACTGCTCCCTGAAAATTGGACCTCGTAATCTTACTCCTGTCCCACAACATTAGTCTGGTGCTCCTTTGTTATTTTTCAGAAGAGAAGGGGTGAATACTGTGTGTATGTGAATAATGAGCACAGTGTTCCCACTTCCAAAATTTCCCTGCCATGAAGTAATCTTGCAGCTGCTCCTTAAAACAGCAAAGATCTCAATCGTACAAGTTGTCTCACCTACCCTACCATTAAAAAAATATTTAAAATAAATACACCATCACTGAGCTAAAATCACATCTGAGCATCTTCAGCGGCAGTAGCCAAGACTTCATGAAAGTTAACAAATTAATTAATAGAAAATGATTTTTAATGATGTCACTGCAAGGTTCTTTAAGCAAGGACAGGTAACACTGCTTATGTTGCCTTTTCATGTTTGAATCAGGAGCCTGCTGCCTTAATCTGACACACACCCCAGTATGGCAAAGCTAGAGAGTGTTCTTAGGAGCACAATGCAGAAATAGGAAAAAACCCCAAACCAACCTAACATAAAAACCCTTTAAAATGACTGACGAGGGCCACAAAGCACATTAGTGTGGGTATTGGATAGAACTGCAGGCCCTGGTTCACAGTTTTGATATGGCCTTTCTTTCATCTGTCCTTAAAATGACAGTCTCTCAAATATTTATTTTTAAGGGTGCATCAAGGACTAGTAAACATCCAAGCTGAATCCTACCGTTTTCCTATTCTTTAAAAGTTTAGGAACAAAAAATATT
Source organism: Mohoua ochrocephala (assembly GCA_013398855.1). Classification (NCBI taxonomy): domain Eukaryota; kingdom Metazoa; phylum Chordata; class Aves; order Passeriformes; family Acanthizidae; genus Mohoua; species Mohoua ochrocephala. Next base: position 375,737 of record VZTA01001956.1, read on the forward strand.
TGCCTTCCTAGGGTAGACAGGGCGCTCATGCAGGTTATTTGGTGTGCTCGTAATTCAGAAAATATTGTTTCAGTAATCAAATTTTAACACAGCTATTTAGAACCAGAGAACATTACAGATTGTATAACAAACCCCACAGATACTAATGGCATAAAATAAATCCCATGATTAACTCTTTGGAGTTCCAGTGTTTTCATTATGTTTGTTTGTTTATATATACATAAAAAAAATTATGTATTCATTTGTTTTAAAAGAAAAAGTATCCTTGCATTGCAAGCATTACTGTATGGTGAAACAGCATTTCCCCCCCTTTGATACACTACTACCCACAGCCATATGCTTTGTGTTTCTAAGTATCATTAATAAGGAAGTTGCCTTAAAGCCCATTCAAGTAACGGGTCAATATTCCCAGATCTGACATACAAAAGGACTTCTAAAACCAAGCTTGTCAATTTTTTTTTTGTTTATTTTATATCTATTTTTTGCTCTTGTTCGCCCTCCTTTGAAGTTAGTCTTCAAAGCTTCAATATCAATAGGAATGCAGCATTAAGGATTTTACGACACTGTGCTACTTAAACTTTTATTGTTTTGTTGCAAAATCATAATCAGAAGGATTAGGCTCTTGTATTTGGCTTTTTGTTTCTCTCTTTCTTTGTAATTTACTCTTTTTTTTTTTAATTCCAATTCCAGCATGCCATAAATCTGTAGCATGCCCCTTTCAGTCCTCCCACATTGACAAAATAATGCAGTTTACACTTAAACATGGCTCAAGAAAAAAAATTAACATTCTTTATCATTTTCTAGCAGAGACAGTTAATACTCTCAGGCTACATTAATAGAATCTTTCTGCCATTGTAGAAAGTTTGATAGCACTCTTATTTCAATGTCTGAATTTTTCTCCTTTTTTTGACAAAGACAAATGATTGCCATCAATCAAGATCCAATCGGGTATACACAGAGTCAAGCAAATGCATCACTCTTTACTGGTTTTCCTGCTATTTGTGCAGGCTTTGCTTCATATTATTTTATAGAATGATCAAAAAAGCAGCCATAAGATAGATCATTCACACCCACTGTAAAATTAACTTTCATGAATAATGAGAGTTTTAAACCTCAGATAATGTATATGTTATACAGAAGATATTGCCGGAGTTCATTTCTGGCTAGAGATTATGTAAATGATATTATATGACCTTTATCATTACAAACAGGACATGCAAAACACATATTATTTCATACATCATTCTAAAGTAAGTCAGAACCTAAAGGAGAATCAGTCATTTATAATGTTCATGGTGAAGTGCTAAGGTTGCAAGAAAATGATATGAAGTACTTGTGATATTTTTGACTACTCCTCCTCTGAACCTGTTACTTACGTGCTCTAAGCATACTAGAAATAACAAAAATGAAGCTTAGCCCTTTGTTTCTTATAAAGAAAATCAGTATTTCGTTTCTTGATAAAACCATTTATCTCAAGACTAAACTATGCTGATAATAACCACTTATGTCAACCAAAGTCAACGATATTGAATTAATAGTAATACATACGACTATATTCACATAATGAATGAATAAGTAGTTCAATTTTTTTTTACACAAAACAATATTTTAAATCACTTTCCTTATGTTACTTCCTTATTACTGAACAATAAGCTGAGCAAAGCTAAATTGCTTAAAGATTTCCTAAAGATAAAAGGTACCATTCACCGTGAAGGCTGGACAGTTGATGCACATATGGAATCAATGACCAACTCTAGGAAAGATCTAGCAAACCAAGAAACCCTCAGACTGCATTGCTCCAGACTTCTCTTTTCTGCACCAATGAGGAACAAAAAGAGCATGAAATGTGGTTTAAATTTTGAGGCTTACACAGCTCTTAAGTATGTAAAGGCCTTTATCAAAGATATCTAAATAAATCTATTTATACAAAATTACATATAATTATTTATATTTATATACACTGAAATCTCAAATAGCCATCAAAGAAATTCCTATTGCCAAAACATCAAGTCTTTGGTATCAGCAAGCAATAAAGTGAAAAATTCAGTTAAACTGACTCATATTATCCCTATGTCAGGAAGAATACTATGCCAGAGAGTTTACCAGTTCTTAATTCCCAGGATCTTTCTCACTTTCAAACCTTCTGCCTACCATTTCTTTCACCTAATCCTAAGAGAGTCACATCCTTCTGACAGAGAGGTTCAGCAGCTTCTGCTGATCTGCTGGATCACAGCACAGCCTTAGGCACTCATCACACACCACGCTTTCCACAACAACCAGAGATGAAGGCTCACCCCTGATTTATTTCACACCCTGGTACTGCTTCTCCAGTGTAAGTACATTTGTAACACTTGTCCTTCAATCTCCACAGTCTTTCACTGCAATGGACTGTTCCTCTTGTTACTTGGGAGGACAATCCCTTTTCACTGCAGTCATCTGAAGGCACGTAAGGGAGGACATGGCTACAAAGGATGGCTGCTGTTTTCAGACAGAGTACAGAACCTAAATGACACCGAGTGAAATCCAAGCAAAACAACACTGAAGTAGCTGCTTAGTAATTGTCATTCTGTGCACTAAATGGTACAAAGGTCTCCTGAGAGAAACAGTATGGAATTCTCCAGTTAAAAACTGCTTCACAAGACATACAGGGCCAGAATGTGGTTGAGTAAGTAATGTAAGTTCTGACCCTCAGTAAACTTTTGAGCGCTTGACTTTTTAACTTTAACAGCTCTGTTAACATTGGGCACTGGCGTGAGAAATAGATTATTCTGTCTACCTGCCCTCCTCCCACTGGGGAGAGAGACAAGAAACATGGGCAGAAAACAGAAGAGGTGTAAAATAATAGAATTTAGCTATTAGCTGGAAAATCACAGGTATTTTAGATTTTGTAGAAATCATCACCAAAAAAAAATCAGCTTTACAAAAGAAGATAAGCTTCTGGTTGAATGCATTTTATTATAGAACACTTGCTGCCTGTACAAGGGAGCAGTTGCCTGCAGCCATCCTGGCGTTTGCATGTTGCATTTTTTAAAACAAATCTGTACAGCAATTTTCTGACAAAGGGCCAATGCGGGGCAGACAAGTCTGCGTGATACTTAGAATTTCGGAACTGCAGCTGAACTCCTGTGGCCCTTCTACCGCACACTTTGAAAGGCCAACACCCTTACTGAGCCCACCTGAGACTCACAGAAATTCTGTCCTAATGGACTTCCCAACAGTATCACCAACACAAATACACTGCCACGATGCAATTCAGCAAAAACTATACAAAAAACCATTTATATGTCAAAGTACTCTGTTGCCTTACCACAAGAAAGCTTACAGCTGCATCTTCAGGCTGATGCACACAATTTACACCTTCAGAACTAGAACAATTTCAGTATTCATATTTAGAACTTACATTATTTGCCCAAATGTAGACAGGTACCCTTCTCCCTTTCCTTCACTGGCAGTTGGATATAGGTATCCCTCACTGCACCCTTTTCTGAAGCCATGGCTTTCATCAGCTGCAGCTCTTGGTTTCTAGAGCGCTCTGTTCTTTTCATACCCCATTCCCCTCTTGGTCAAGAGTTTTTTGGCCATCTTCACGTCCCTTTCCACCAAGAAGGGAATGCCTTTACGTACTTCTTCCCATTTTTCTTGCTGTTTGTTTTCAAGCTCTAAAATTGCACTGTGAAGCTGAGCGGCAGAGACAATGGAGTGTAGAAACATGGTATTTATGTTGTCACTGACTACTTTCCTGTTTGGGTTTTACTAGGTCATTTGATGCCAACACATGTGCTAATCAGACACCAGAAGTCCCATGTACCACTCCTTTACCCCTCTCCAGTTTCCTAATTACCTCAGAAATATTATTGTTCTAATTAGTCACGGCTGTCACGCTTCTCCATGAAGCAACTTCGGCCATTCTGCCCGAGCTGCAGTTGAATCCGTGGCAACATCATTTACCTTGACCACAGCACCCAAAGAACAAACCCAAGGGAAGAAGAACAGAAAACTCTCTTCGGTGCTAAAAAGCGGGGTCGAATGACAGAGCAAGTAGTGAGAACTGCATTACATAGTGTAAATATACTTTAATTCAATCGCTGAGAAAAAAAAAACAACCTTTTTTGGTCTTCCTTCTCCATGTTCTGAATTCATAAGGGTGTCTTCAATGCACAAAGCATTAACATAAATCGGGTATTTTCCCTCCATTTATCACATGCAATTTCAAGAAACTGTCCTGCTTGCATTAGCTAGAACAAATGCAAATATCCCCTCAAAGAT